>WURV02172613.1:0-14134 GCA_011762755.2 Epimenia babai | reverse complement strand
ATCGCTGTAAAGTGCGACTGAAAATGCGTAAGTTATTTATGTATTGAAGGAGCACTATAATAACCATTGATAATAATGATAATAATAGTATATTCCCATTATATTCAAAGAGTTTCAATTAAACACATTTGTTACAAAATACTACATTGGATACAAGAAAGTATATAATGTAATGAATGTTTTAGCTGCTAACATGTCCCACAATGGCACGACCAATATAAGCTTGTGATAGAGAACTTGTAATCCAGTGTGAATGAACAACCAACTAAAATTGGTCTTTTCTTAATCATCAATCAACCTATGGGTATGGTTAACAGATTTTAAATGCGGCTATTATAGGGAATTACATTCTGCCTCCTGGGGCCATCTAATACAACCACTAGTATCAAAGTAGTAGTTTGATATTGTAGTTGTAAACAATCTTTACATTAATTAACATTTATCCATATTCAATATGAAATTGAATGACCTTAAACTTTAGTTTACATTATATCTTGTTTCTTGAAAATAGTGATTATGAAGTGTGAATATATTCACTGGGTACGGTGTTATTTAACTCACTGACGGTAATTAAAATAAATTTAATGGTTAATCAGGTTATGACAAAAATAACAAAAACTAACAGGACACTGACTAAGGACCGACCATTAACAAGATTTAATCTGAGTTCGGGTAGATTAAATAATTAAAAAGTATTATTTAACGATGGTTTTAATCGGTACTTTAAAAGCCACACGTACAGCTTGTCCTTTTGGTGTTGTTTTTTGCCCATAGTTAATTATTGTTTCCTTCGTGGCTCGGAGGAAGAAAACAGTCTTCCACAAGCGAATGGTTTGAATGTTTATTTCTTGGTGGAAAGTTGAATGTGCAATTTTACATGAATGGAACTCCGGGCGGGTTCTGCCCCGACTACAACGTCCATTCTCATTTTCCCTTTTCAATACTTTCAATAGACTAAATGCTACGTCTCGTGACACACAATACATAGCCCTTATTATGAATTACGTGTTCGAGGGTCAGATTGTGTAAGGAAGCGAAGACATCTATTAGGGAGGATTTCTAGAATTTTATATATTATCAATACTAGCGATTGAAGGCGGGGTCAGATCATAGAAAGATAAAACAAGCATGGAAAATCGCAAGTCAACTGATGGTATATTTGAGAGAATTTCCAGATCAGGGGCAGGACATTGCCATTGGTAAGGAAGATGTGTTCTTCCAATGTGAGGTATTAAATGCTATGGGAGAATTTAGCTGGATGACCATCTAGGATTAGATGGGAAAATGCACAGATAAAACCTATACCTCTGATGGGACCCATCTGTGCATTTCTTTCCATCTATTTATAGAACCAAATTGGCTAAGGCCATTTACGATCACATTTAGGATTACAGGAGGTACATTGACAGTTAGATTACTTATATAAGTGTGCTCATAGCATCATGAGCATGCCTATTCTTTTAGTGAATGATTGTAAGTCTTCCATGGGGATGTTTACTGATTTTTAAAAATCCTTTATGTAAAATACAATCAAGCCTGCTTTCTTCTATCACTTAATAGCGGTAATTGCAGGACCTGTAAGATGTTAGTCATTGTACCGTCTTTGTATACATAGTTATCGGTAATACACCTTTGATGCCCTCCTCTGGACTGATTCTGTTTTGTATTGGTCCCATATACGACTACTATACCCCAAAATATTGGTCTAACAAGTCCTTGTAAACCGGCGTTTTCACCCCCTGTGGATATTTTGATAGATTCCTTTTAAATAGACCTAAAGTATTATTTGGTTTATTGCATATTTCCATAGCAGTTTCATGATAGTCACTAGTAATATTTACGCATAGTACTTGATATATTCTGCCTTTTGTAATGATGTATTTTCAAGAGTAATTATAGTTGATGATGCTACATTTCCTGTAAAAATGGTTATACTTAGATGGTTGAAATCACAAGTCCCAGTCCATTCCCCTAATTTATCTTATCATGTTGAAGGGTCTCGCAGTCGTCTCTGATGTAGTCTCTCTGTAGCATACGCACACCTCTGCGAATATTTTAAGGTTGAATCAATTCCTACTATGTCATTAATATACATTAAGGAGTGGACCGAGAACTGTACCCTGAGGCACACCCTAAATAATTTTCGTCATTGTAGAGCCATTAAGAATTGCTGGTTGGTATTTATTACATCAAAAGCATAATGAAAATGAAATTTATTTGATTAAGGTGTACTTATTAGCTTAGCTGTCACACTTGACAGGAAACAATAACCGAATGGTCTAAAAATATAATGAAATTACTTTAATAATATAAAAAACAAATATCAAAAAAGAAAATCATATGGAGGCAGTCGCAATAAATATGTAGAATTAGCGAAAAACAGAAACAGGTAATCTCTCTTTGAAGGTGTGGATTCTCGGCAAATTAATAAAGTACTGCTGATCTACGGTATTTAGTGAAAGCAACAAAGTGTGCTTTAAGATTGCTTTTAAATTGGCTGACAGTTGTAGATTGTCGAATGTAGGCTGGGAGTGTATAGAAGAGGCGGGTGCAGCAGCATAGAAAGCACTATCCACGAAATTAGCATGTTTTGTATGAGACACTGCGTGAGGAAGGGTTGAACACACAAATGTGTTGATTGAGATTGTCGAGGATAGACAAGGAGCCATGCCATAAATACATTTGTTAAGGATTTTGAAAATTAAAGTTATACGGGGCGTGACAGGTAGCTACTGGAATGAGCGGAAAACTGGAGTGATGGGAGAGCAACGCGAGGTCTGAGAGATAACTCGAGCAGTGCTGTTCTGTAATATTTGGAGTCAAGAGTTCTGTGGAAGGCAGTTTACGTAGAGTGAATTACAGTTGTTGATTTTACTGGTAATAAAAGCATGTACTAACATTTTACACAGTTCAGGTTTTAAGTACGATGGATCGAATGTTGCTTAAATACGTATATCCAGAATGGAGAGTTTTGGATATGTTTATGTAGGTTAACATGAGGGTCAAGTATTATACCAAGTTTGCAAACGTGGTCAGGGGGTTTGATGGTTGAGCCTTTAATGGTGATGGAGATGTCTGGAGGAGGTGTAGTAGAGAATGGTGAAGAGATGAGCATGAGTTCAGTTTTCGTTGGATTAATTTTCAATTCATTAAAAGTCAAAAATTTCATAGAGGCAGAGTTAGTTTTCTTATTGAGGTTTCAAGCAATTCGGTATCCTTTGTGTTGACAGGTAGCCAGAATTGGGTATCATCAGGGTAGAACATGTAGTTGATGCTGTGTTTGTCGATGATGTTGCCAAGCGGGGTAGTGTACATGGAATAGAGTATAGGACCAAGTACACTACCCTGTGGGACGCCATAAGGCAATGGATGAGGACTTAAAAAATTGAAATCAGATGTTTTCACAATATTTAGATAATCTTTGATCTATGCAAAGAGCATTGCCAATGGTACCGAATCAAAATTTGAGACGATTAAGGAGAATGTTGTCAGTCTCGAAGGCCTTTTCAGGTAAGTATGAAATATCCAATTGTCTAAAATTGAATGCTTTGGCATAACTTCATAACATGTGTTAATTGCGTTTCAACTCTAATTTTTCTGAAATGTATGTTGTCTTTCAGTAATAATATTATGGTCATCTAAGTGGGAATAGCTTACAGAGCATACAATGTGTTCTAGTATTTGGCAACAAATAAATGTGATTTGAACACCAGAGAAACTGGTCTGTAGTTCATAGTTTGAGTTTTATCCTTTTTAAACAGCGTTGTTATGTTAGCATTTGTCCAACGATTATTAAAAAAGTTATGACATTTTGTTCATCCACTCATATTTATCAGGGCATGATCAATATCTGAGTGATTTTTAAGGCTAAAATCAAAAAATGTAAACTGAATAAATATCTGAAAGTTGCTTTTTGACAAGTCCCAATGGTAATTTAACTATACTTAGACAATACATTAGAGTGCAGATATTATTACCCAATGAAAGAACCTCCATATACCTGACCTCGTAAAAAACGCGTAACAATCAGCTCGAAACGCTAATTTTCAGAGCGAAAATAGTGCGCTGTTAGTCATGATAGAGCGGTTGTTGATAGCATCAGTCTGTCCCCCACTCCGTCCCGATAAAACTGCATATAGGCGACTCAAGAGTCTCTTGAAATTCCTGAGTTCAATCTTTCCTCATTACGACAGAGAAGATTGATGTAATGATTTAATAACAAAATTAACTAAAACCTCTGCTATGTAGTTTAGAAGATTTTATTATGGATGGATAGCAACAAGTGTTTATAAGAATGAGTCGATCACTAACTAATATTATGCCCCTATAATGGCCACAATACGCATTTCGACAATATTCATATTTATTTTTAACCAATATTTTGTGGTCTCTTTTTCAATATCTATCTGCTATGGCAAAGGGGTATGAAAAAGAATCGAGAGAAATCTATATTAAATATGTCACACCAGAGGTAAAGGTTTTTCTGTACATTTCTCTCCAGTTAAGCACAAATGGCTACCCCCATTAACATTGCGCATTTATAACAGTAATGGTATAGAATATACCAGTGACACGACACTGACCCTGCATGTGATATGAAAGTTAAGACCTTACTGGAAACAACCATCACAGACTACTGCTATATTGGCCAATGGCTTTATCTAGAGTTGGTAATATAAAGCCTTACCCAAATTTATATTTTCATAATTCCATATCCAAATGTATGCGCGTGTACATCATCGTTTCACGAATAGATCAGTCATTAAATCGACATCTACAGTTATATAATGAAACATCTACCACAAAAAAAACAAAAAAGATTAGTACAGTTCACAATTAAGCAAACTATAGTACTCCGAGTAATACCATTTTTTCTATAAAAATGAAAGAAATTGAAGTCCAAAATAAATACAGCTGAATCGGGACTGCTAAAAAGGCTGTAATGAAAGAAGTGTCAGGGGCGGGGTAAACGGTATATACACGAATACAAATAGAAACTAAACAACACGATAACTACGTAAATAATGAAAATTATGCCATTTCTGATTCGAAAGAAGACTGCATAGCTGCAGTCGATTTAGATTCGTCTAAAGCGAAATTACATGGCCGAACTTGAAGATGGGTAGAAACGACATGCCACCTATGAGTACACTCGATACCATATGACAAAAATCAGCACTCAGGAGCAGACAACAATCATCGTTGTACTTGAGAACATGTAATTTTACATAACTTACAGTCAACTTGAATAGTTACTGAGATCAAATTAATAAAACCTATCTAACGTGTGGTCCATATCACTCTTATGATAGTGTGTGTCTATATACAATTATTTGTATTCAACTACAGTACGTGATAAATATGTCATTCAAATATATGCATACATATGTTGTTATTTAATGCAAAAATCTCCATTTCGCTAAATTTTCATGTTATTAATACAAATAGCAGATTTGTAGTGATTATCATCATATTTTTATCTTGGTTTGTAAAATTATAAACTTTTTAATGGCTCTTTCTGTTAAAATTTCTACAAGATGGTGAGAAATTAAATACCTGTCAAATGATTAACCATGTTTACAGGGTAGGGTAGAATTTAAAATTTCCTGTCCTATATATAGCAGTCATTTAACAGATAATTTTTGCAGGACCAAATTTCACCAAAGTCATAAAAAATATTTAAGTTTATTGATTGGATTCACCATTCTGCGTAAACCTGGGAGACGGTTTTATCTTTGCTAATGCAAATTATAAAAATTATAAAATCAAAAACATTGCATCAACTTTACATTATGATCAGGCGAACATAGATCAAGTCTTATGTGTGCAGCCTGAGTATTATCTGGAGAGATATATATCTAAAATCTTCAGTGCATTGCAGATGACAAAATGTGCAAGAAAATGGTACATCTTACGTCAAAAATACTGGCTATTGTCTACATATGTTAACGACAATGTCATGATGCCAGTTTAAACAATAAACTTTTACTATCGCATAAAATTATTAAATCGGGATAATAAAAAAAGTACGATAACTGCCACACTTGACAGGTGTTTACAAGTTCGCAACATTTTGGCTGATAGTGTAGCCCCGAAATCACTAACCACTCACTGATGTTTTGTCACAAGTTTAGCCCTGTAATCACTCAGTAGTTCCAAATCCGCAATATCCTGGTTAACGCTAAGTCCCAAAATATGGATTAATAACTACTGCGTAATTAAACTCAGTAGTTGTTAATCCATGATATTTTGGAGAGTATGTTCAGCCCTTAGCTATTCAGTAGTTATGCATCTATGATATTCTGATTAACAGTTTCGCCCCTGAGTCACTGAGTAGTTACGGAGCCATAACCTTTTTGTTGAGTGTCAACCACTGAGTATTTAGGCACTTATGTTTTGGTTCACATGAATCTGGTTATTCATGCAATATCTGGGATGATGAATACACATTTCTGTGTATATGAATTCAATTTGCTTGTCTAAGGTTTCCAGCCCAAATGGAGATTGTTATTCCCAATGTTGTTTAGACTTGACAGATTAAAGAAAATCAATCACGATGCATCTGTCAACCCTAGAAAATAAGAGGAATGTGTAAAAATTGAAATGAATAATCGCCATATAACATTTATTAACAAAATAAATATTGTACATTATGAGCGCAATTTCTAAGAGTAGGTGATTAAACTCATGCAACACCTGAAATTTGTCCCATCATTATTCAGCCTACTAAGAATATTATAATACATTATATTGATAAATTACGTAGCCTATAAACATACGTATTTGTTTGAACCTGAGATTGTTATGAATGAAAATGGCGTCACTTTGTAAAGCAAGTGGATGGACCTAGAAGTAGTCAGTTATAATGTCAATTCCAAAATCATTTTTTCTGAACAGACATCGCAAATAACACTTTAATATTAATTCAGAATTAAAAAATTAATTGAAGTTTCAAATAATTTAGATCTGAAATTTTTTAGGTCACGTTACGCAGATTTCCAATTCATGATTTACAAGTTATTGCAGTAGACAGGCGCCAGCATTCGCATGTTTACTGTTACTGCTCATATTTACTCGGGTTGTCAAGTCATTAATTTTACTGCTTCTTACATATGGTCAACTAGAGCTACCAAGATCTAAAGGACAAAGGGAAAATGTCAAGATACCCAGGCAACATTCGAATTATCTAACTTCTTACCTAAGTTGAAATGCTGGCACTCTATAAACTAAGCTATCATGTTCCCATAGGGGATGGTTGTAACTTACCAGTGACAAAGTCTAGGCAACTGCTGCCTGTAATGTTACAAGTTTTGATTCACAAATATTCATGAGCAAAATAATTTCAAAAAGTCACCCACATAAAATTAAGTCATGAAAAGAAAAAGTCACACAATTTAGTAGTTATCACTAAATCTTTGACAGATTTGATAGGACATATATATGACATTTTTACTCAATGATAGACCATATGTGTCAATGCCCACAGCTGCAATGGACTAGTCATAAGAGAGACAGAATAGGCTAGTTATAGGAGCTATAAAAAAAGTTGGTGAAAGGAGAAAGAAAATTTGACATTAGATAAAGTAACCATGATCAAAATAAAGTACCCATATTGAGGCAAACAAAACATCATCAATGTACACCAATCATGATCAAAGAAAATCAACCATGATCAAGGTAAAGTATCAATTATGGAGGAAGACCAACCACGGTCAAGGGAAGACCAACCACGGTCAAGAGAAGACCAACCACAGTCAAGGGAAGACCAACCACGGTCAAGAGAAGACCAACCACGGTCAAGAGAAAACCAACCACGGTCAAGGGAAGACCACCCACGGTCAAGAGAAGACCAACCATAGTCAAGAGAAGACCACCCACGGTCAAGGGAAGACCACCCACGGTCAAGGAAAGACCAACCACAGTCAAGGGAAGACCACCCACGGTCAAGGGAAGACCAACCACAATTGAGGAAAAACCAATCACAATCGAGTAAAAACCAACCACAATCGAGGAAAAACCAACCAGGATCGAGTAAAACCAACCTATATCGAAGTGAAGCAACGATTTCTGAGGTAAACAATCATAATTGAGGTCAACCAATCATTATCGCATAGAAAACAACAAGGGAAGCCTGGCCTCGTCTGTTCAGAACAAAGAAATCCATAAAGTAGCGAATGAGTGACAAGTGATGGTGAGGTGGAAAATCCTTGGTGGATAGATAATAGGGAATCTGAGTAAACCAACCTGCTACTGCATTAGCTTCAAGTGCATCAGTGATAATGATGATAGAAAAATCTGAGAATCTCTTTCACAATAAATAATATAGATGAGTGAATCATTCGTACATAAAGTTACAGTTATGACGATGCTTCTAAGAACGGTATTTCTGATGATGATGCATGATTATTGAGGGCCGATGACCAATGACACAAAACAGTCACGATTCTAACGTCAGTATTTATATACATACACGGAAACTATCTGATGCATATAAATAGCTATAAATCACGCGACTCTGTCTTAGGTACTAGACAAGTAGTACAATGCTAGTCACGGACTATTTCCTTCATGCCCCGTACTTCCCCCGTCCCCCGCAACTGAAAATATACATGATAATGATGATAATACAACGTAAGATAGAACATCACTGACAACAAGCCTGATGAAACTGAGGCTCGTTTCTTTAGAAAGTGGCCCCTGGTCAAATTAATTAAATAGTCCTAAAGTACCTGTAGCGCTCAGGTCAAGGTACTACATGAAAAATAACTTTATAATACATACGTTTTAGTACGTCTATATTACACCCAATAATATAACAATAGCCTTTGTAGGCCAATATTAAACTCTGTAATAGATCACAAGCCTGGGTAAACCTATGTTACATTCTATAATACATTATAAATCTTAGTATGCCTACATTACACTCTGTAATATATCATGTGTAGGTAACTCTATATAACTATATAATATCTAGAACATTCGAATTGAGTAGGTAATGTATCGCCACATACACAATGCAGTGTACTCTGGGGGTTATTTACCTTTTCTAATTCCTGCTTGGTCGTGTCCTCAATGGCCCGTATATCACTCATAGTCAGCCCGTGCCATCTATCCATCGAACAAAACAGAAGACGGTGCATGTTTGTGAACAACCGCCTCTCCGTCTGAAACCATCCCCGGCAAAAAGAGCTATTACCACGTACAGTGCATAAATAAATTCTGATATTAACACATTTAATTTTATTCCTCATGTATCTTTTTGTCATATAGTCACCTGCCTATTTTGATACCACATTACCCAAACAGAATTATCACAATAAGCCATTTATTACAATAAGCAGATGTTATAGCAATCTTGGTAGTGAATACAATTATATCAAATATCACATTAACCTATTTATTACAATAAGCAGACATTATAGCAATCTTAGTATTAACTATGATTACATCAAATATCACATTAGCCTATTTATTACAATAAGCAACCATTATAGCAAATATTAAATATGACATTAAATATCAAATTACCCTATTTATTTCAATAAGCAGACATTATAGCAATCTTGGTACTGAATACCATTAGATTCAATATCACAATAACCAATTTATTAGAATAGCCTTTATCACAATGATAGAAATAAAAAGGATTACATCAAATATCACACTAAGTGATTTATTGAAGGATGACATCTGTTTTTACAATCTAAGTAATCAACAAGAATACACCAAATGTCACAAGACATATGACTTCATATATACATATATACATATATACATATATACGTCGGTACGTCGGTACGTCGGTACGTCCATACGTCCATACGTCCATACGTCTATACGTCTATACGTCTATACGTCTATACGTCTATACATCTATACATCTATACATCTATACATCTATACATATATACATATATACATATATACATATATACATATATACATATATACATATATACATATATACATAACATCTCACCTCCATGATGAACTTCTCGACGCGCTTCTGCAATCCGAACCAGATGAACTCACATATCACAAGTTTGTAAGCACACATAACGGGTGTTACTGTTGGCTGCAAACGAAATTATATAAAGAACCTGTAAATGAAATATGAAATAACAAAAAAATTATATAAATAAAAGAGTCAAGTTACAGACATGTTACACATGTTCATCATGCTGCATAGTAAAGGGATTTCTCTAAAAAATAAAATTTCTATTGTGTCCATACACCGTTTTTGACCTGATTTTTCAACTATTCATGTATGTTTTACAGCATGCATAAATACATATACCAATATACTTCTGAATTGATCTCATTTCTCTTTTATTTATTCAACCGATTGAAACTTATTCAAACAAAAAGGATTTTAACATACACGACCCATTTAAAGAAAAGATTATGCTACATGATTCATATAGAGAGTAGTTTATGATACGTAGTTCATACAAGGACTAGCTAGTCATACCCAGCTCATATAAACACTTCTTGATCATGTATACCCCAGACAGAGTAATTTTATAACACCTGGTTCAAACAAGGGGTAGTTTGTATTACATTAGCCAATAGGAGTAGTTTATCAGAAAAAATCGATACTAAAAAAAATAGTTTATCATACACGAGTCTGCAAAGGGTAATTCATCTCATAACTTAGCGGTTGATCGTTCTTTACCCATACAAAAATACAAAAAGTAGTTTGTCATATGTGACACTTACAAGTTGTTAATCATAGACGACTCATACAAAAAGTAATTGAGCACTCATACAATAGGTAGTTAATCCAACAACACCTATACAAAATGTAGTTTATGCTATGGCCCACAAAAAGAGTTGTTTATCATACAGGATTTATACAAAGGATAATTTATTACATACAGCTCATACAAATAGTACATTAACACATGACTCATATGAAGGGGTAGTCACAAAATCAATATTAAATAAAATGTCTTGAGAGGGGGGGACTAATCTGCAGATGACTTTAGGTATTAACATGTCTGTACCACAGCAAGAGTGATCAATATCTGCTGGCAATAGGCCACACTGAGTATGTCTATTTGATTGAATTGGTCAATTTCACCCAAATTTTCAAATTTCATCACAAACCGCTGTCACCAGATCTAATCATACTTAAACCAATGACCAGTTACACCAAAACCAGATGTTATTATACAAAATGACGAAAACAAACCATTCGAAAAAACAAACAATACCAAAATAGAAAAATACTCAATAATACCTAACCTGCTCATAACCATGAACGAACCTTAATTAAACCAGTTGTTAGAGACCCAATCATGCAGGAACACAACACCACTATGAATAGAAGTCTATCAAAAAGCTAAACTGGAAGGGACTTTAAGGTATCTTGGGTATATATCATAGATATTTATATATAGGATAATACGCGACCACCCGTCACCCATTTGTAATGCGTCCAGATTCGGTGGATACAGCCAGCACAATGCATATGTAGCTAGTCTATAGATATGCATGGTGATAGGTTAATAAACACAGGATGTTACTTAGGTGACTTAATGCGTTCCCCGGATCAATAGCCGTGTACCGAACTATAGATGTATGGGGGGCGCATCTGGAGGCGATGACTGTTATTAATGTGTTAAACCCCACATTCTCGTATACAACGTAGCACTGATGGTTTTAATTGTGTATCATAGGAAATTATATGAGGGTTAGTCAGAATACAACAATAATACTCGGGCAAAAACAGTATTCGTGCGTACAGACGGATGCATAACAGCGTAATTAATAATGGTAGATAAGACTAAACTGTTGTACTATACTGTAGGACTATACTATATACTGTATTATAGTCAAACATACATAACTGAAAAACAGCCCAACATATGTTTGACATGGCATAATAAATAATAATAATAATAATAATACATTATAAATACCAGGGTTAAAGCTAGCTGATAGTAAATAAACCATGTGAAGTCAGTGCCATATTAAGAACCAGAAAAGAACGTAATGATGTATTTGAAAACACATTGTATTTTTGTATTTGAAAACAACTGACAATCCAGGTTCCAGTGAGTGGCCCGCGACCAGTCTTCTGAGACTTGAAATAATTCGGATCCTCTTCTCGTTTGTAATCCTGACAAAAATTAGTTAAATAACAACAAAAGTAATAATGAAACCCTCTTTCCTGCCTTTACTAAGCCCATTGACAGTGGTTAAAGTTATATGAAATACTAACTGCACACATTTTAGTAAAAAAGTAAATTTTATAGATCGCCATATGGCAGCAATACCATTATATAATGTATTTATATATAACAAAATGCTCTCGGCTGTACTTCATGTATAAACTATAAAAATTAAATGAAAAAAAATGAACTAAAATACATTGAAAAGGATCCATGTGACAGCCATTTTGTAGGTGCCACAGCTAAGTTTCAATAATATAATCAACAACATAGACTAATATAATCGTAGTATTGTTCTCATTATATTTCCCATAGCGTACATTTGACTTAACATCCATGAAATGTGTGATTTGCTGTATAACTTACTGATCGTGACACGTGGTCGTTGGCTATGTCGATGTAGACAACTTTCCTTAACTTCAGCTGCTCCGGTGTGAGATTATGTACCTGAAATAGATGAAATAAACAATGAAAATGACATATTTTAACTACCGTATATACTCACTTATAAGACGACCCCCTGACTTTAGAAACACAAGAGTCAATTTTAGCGTTGACCCGTTTATAAGACAAGGCGAACTTTTATTCATAATACAGTACTGGAAATGTGAATAAATCTAATTTGCGACGTTTATACATGTTTGCAGAAATGATCAATATGAATCTTGCCTCGGGATTTTATACGCTCTTGAATCACGCAGGTTAGATTACGATTAAGAGAAACAAAACAAGTGAAAAAGAAAACAATTTTTGTTTGTATACAAAATTTTCCAGAATAAACACAATAACAAAAACTTATACCGCAAAAACAACACACGCTATCAAACCGCTATGTTATACGCAGACCTGTCTATCATGCGAAACGCTACCTGGCGCCTGCGGACGACGATGTGGTTTCAAATAATTATAGTCTCACCTAGAAGATGACCCCCCCACTTTGAATCTAGGTTTTTGGTGAAAAAAGGTCATCTTGTAAGTGAGTATATACGGTACTCTCATCATTGAGTCAAATGCTACATTCCCACCGCTCCTATAGCTGTCCTAACTCACAGGCGCCAGATGAAACCGCAAGACACCTAGTATCAAGTTGACATTCCAAATATCAGGGTCACATCTCACGAAAAGGGAATCATAATCATCAATGTCATTCGCAGAAACTTTTTAAACCACTAGAGCTGGAGGGCGAATTTGAGCATGACAAACAACAGGTAAGAATAATGAATCTACTAGCGACAAATGCTGGAAGATATAAATGATAAATTCCTGAATAATGACTATAATACGCAATGTGTATATTACGTTAGTTATAAAGCAAATACTACAAATTGGTACATAGTGACTCTTACAAATTACTTAGCATGATAGTTTTTATGATCGAGGAAATATTAACACACACATAAGCTGTGTGAGATATCGGTGACCATGAACGAGTTTTATAAGGAACATTTCAAGCATAACGTGTTTACATTGTCCATTTCTCCTCTGTCAGCTTTGTGGTATGTGATGATGTCGAGGCGGAAGGACTCCTTCATGTATTCATTCTAGATAACACAAACAATGTGGATGACACATTAGATGCATTCCACTATAGTATCTACACAATTATACAGTATGGGTAGGTTAGTTGTAATAGTTACAAATATACAGTACGGGAAAGGTAGCAATAGTCCCTACTAAGATACACATAAAACAGTACGGGTAAGTTAACTATAGTACCTACAGAGACATACTTCATACAGTTCTGATAAATTAGCTCTAGTACATACAGAGATACACATCATACAGTCCTGATAGGTTAGCTATGGTACATATGGAGATGTACATCATACAATATAGGTAAGTTAAATATAGTACCTACCGAGATACACGTCATACAGTATGGGTAAGTTAAATATAGTACCTACCGAGATACACGTCATACAGTATGGGTAAGTTAAATATAGTACCTACCGAGATAC
>WURV02172602.1:0-14134 GCA_011762755.2 Epimenia babai | reverse complement strand
TGTTTTTAGCTAGTAACATTGTAAAGTGTCGTCGACATCATCTTGTCATTATTGACCAAGGGATAATACGGCACTCTGAATGAAGCTTTATTATTATTACACTTGCATCGAATGCTCGCCTTTTTTACAAATCGCATCGATCATGTTCTATAATCTCTGAATTACCTAATCGAATGCCTATTATTTAAAAATATCCAGTTTTGACATTCATGTACTGCAGTGAAAGCTCCTTACGTAACTCGCCAAACAGTGGTTTACATGTCATCGGGGAATGCTACTCTGTAGCAAGCGCCAGCAGCGTACCCCTCACATTTTGACAGGGGTGCCACGATTAAATATCGCTCGTACCTGTACTTACTTATGGACAAGTCGACGAGAGAAATCTTTTCTGCCGTACCGATGCAGTTCACGGAAATTGGGGGCCGTGGCAGCCGTGGTATGCATGCAGCAAATCGTGCGAGCGTGGCATCCAGATACGTCACAGACACTGTAACTACCCGGCTCCCAGTCATGGCGGCCGTCAGTGCGATGGAGAGGCGCGGCAGGAGCGAGATTGTAACCCCGGGCCGTGCCATGGTACGATTTCCCTACTCGACGACATGTAGACCCTTTTCATCAGTTGCATTATGGGTAAAAGGACGCTCTGTCGATCACATTAGCCAACATTATCCAATTTCGGTTGAATTTGTAGGAATCTTTTCGTAAAACTTTCATACCAGCTTGCATCCTTGACTGGAATGCTTTCAGAAACATTTCACGTGGTCCACATATTGTAATGTTTCCTTAAGTATCTTCATGCATGTGTAAGCATAACTTTCGCCACATTCAACCATTCCGGATGTCAGTAATCTTAAGGTTGTACAGCGATCATTATAACAGACAAGACTTAGAGCTCACTTGGTAAACAACTATTCTCACAAGTGTGATTAAATAAAGCACGGAGGCTAGCCACAATGAGACATTGTTTGAATCAGTTACATATACCTGGCTTCATTCTTGACGCGTTAGGATATATAGCTATTGAGGTCGGTAAAGGACTTCATGTATATATACACGTTTATTGCCAGTGGGTGGAGGATGGGGGTCGTGGGGTCAGTTCGGCGCATGTACGGTAACGTGCGGGCGCGGTACTCGAACCCGTACCCGACTCTGTAATAGCGCGAGCCCGATAAGCCATGGTCAGCACTGTAGTGGGTCAAAGTATCAACAGCGACGCTGCAACATGGGCCGGTGTCCCCGTAAGGCACTCTCCATTTCAGTTTCACTTTATTTTTACGGAGAAGTGGGTTGCCGTGTTAGCCATCTTAGTATAACGTAAAGAGTAAAGGTAAGACCTTATTGACTAATGAGGGTTATGATTAACACAAGCCTTCGTACACAAGTATCCTTCCTCACGTGCAACAAGTAGGGGTTTATATATTTGTATACGAAAGCTTGTGTTAATCATAACCTTAGTAAGTCAATCTAGTGCTACCTTCTCTTTATTTTTTAACATAATAGAAGTATGCCTGTAGCATAAAATCATGTTTTCGACTGTGCACACCCTGCAGAAAACTTAAGTATTGTCATAACACTATATATATATACATATATATATCCATAGAATATAAGTATATTGACTACGCTATTCAACAGATTTTTAATGCGTTCTGTCGTAAAATGTCGTGTATATTAATTCATTTTAAATATTTAGAATTTGAGGGGTGGTTACCATAAAAAACATCACGTAACAATATTACTTGTAGTCGTAAAAATGACGTATCTGGTTTTCTAATATGCAAATACATGAACCAGCTTCACGCGTGAGTATTAATACCAATAGACGTTATTTAAAAAACGTTATTTTGAATAGAGGGTTTATTGACAAAAAATATAAAAATCGTGTGACTACGACAGCCAGCCGATATTTTCTATGACATGTAATGTTTCACTATCATCAAGCGATGATGCACTGTGGTAGCTCCGGCGAAGTGGTCCACCTGGGGTGAGTGGGGGTTATGTAGCGCTACGTGCGGCGAGGGTACGAGATCTAGGAAGCGCGCGTGCACGCGCTTGGGAGCCTGTCCCGGGACGAACACTGACGACCAAGGGTGTTACAGCGGCACTCACTGTCCAGGTGAACCGTATAACGAAATTTTGGATATTAGAATTGCATAAAACTACCAAAGCAAACATTTCACTAAACAATATATATACACAAAGTGTGTCGGGGGCAGGGGAGGGGCAGTTAGAGTAGTGGTTAAAGCGCTTGACTTTAAATTCACAGGTCCTTGGTTTAATTCCCGCTCTAACCAGTATACTACCTGTGGCGTTTACCGGGCTGAAAACGCCTTAAACCCATGTACCCATGGGGGACTGGGTAGCCCTTGCAGTGTGGTTCTGCTTAGATCCTCTATGTATGGTCTCTGTGTCACTATTTCTCCTCTGTGCTGTTATCCAATTGCAAATAACTGTTAACTTTTCATAGACTTAGCTGAGTGCGCGACATATGTAGCCCGTCTGTGGACGTTTGTAACCAGTGGCGTGAATGGAATAGAGTCAATTGTCTGCCAAGACTCGGTTTTTTCACACTAAGTGTTTTCCCCCACCCCTTATAAGTGAGGCTAATCAAATTATCGTGTTCACCACATTAATAGGCCAGCTTTTAATAGAGCCAAGGATGGCCCACGCAACGATTACCCTGGTAATCAGCCTCTAAATACATACATACACACACACTGTGTGTGTGTCGCATTATTATTCACTATCATTCCCGTAAATAAGCACGCCTTTCGGATTACATTTTAACCACTAATATAGCTTCTTATGTTTGGTTTTTATTAGTATTTTTTACATTGATCTACTTTTTACATCAGAAAAATCATGCACATAAATCCACAATACAACTGGACGCTTGTCATAACATCTAAGAAGACATAAAGAAATCCGAAAACTTTTACTACAATGCCCTCGCAGTAATATGTCCACATAAAGTAATTTTTTTCTTTTTATTTTACGCAAAGGAGGGTAATACCCATCAATGTATATTATGTTGGCATTGGATAGGCGTATATGCTATAGGGAATCTACAATTTTGGGATGGCAATTAGGATAGCCAATGTGGTTCTATTAATAGCTGGAGAGAAATGCATAGGAAAAAACCTATACCCCTGATGGGACTTTGTCCCCAATTTGTCTCCCCGATTTAGGGGGAATCTGTGGGTGTTTTCCTATGGCTATAACATCGTGGAATCGCTATCCAATACCTTTCTCTAAACTTTTATGACGCAGCAATATACTGCAATGTCCCTGCTTATCTTACACCAGAGGACGGTGGATGGGGCGGATGGACGAGTTACAGTCCGTGTTCGGCTCGCGCTTGTACAGGAGAGCGAGGCTTCCAGATCAGAACGAGAACGTGTACGAATCCGCAACCTAGATACGGTGGTAACTTTTGTCGCGGCACCATGTTTTCAGCCGTCAGCTGCGTAAACCAAGACGGTTGCCTAGGTGAGAATGGCAAGATGGCCGCTTAGGTTATGAACTTAACGAGACTGGCTAAGTACAGAACGATCTAAATCAAGAAAGCTCTCTATGTGAGCTACTTAACTAGGATGGATCCGTAAAATAAACCATGATAATTGCATTAGTCACGAATTACACCAAGATCGCTAAGTAGGTAGTGACCTAAACCAGAATGGTACCGGAAGTTGGATATTAAGATGGCTTTATGGCTTATGAAACTAAATCAATAACCCTTACATGCCCTGATGCGTGATACGATACAAAGAACGCCGTCGTAAGACATCTGAAATTACAGGCACGAATATCAGAGAGTACAGCCTTTGCAGTCGCTTCACCCATACTTTTTCATTCTCTTCCGTCACACATTAGACAATGCAGAGAACTAAATACCTTTAAATCCAAACTTAAAACATTCCTTTTTTCTACTGCCTTTTGCTAAGTTGACAGGGGGTAATTTTACAGTGCAATACTATGTAATTTTCTTAAATTTTGTGTTTTTCGTGTTTTTCTAATCTGCGCTGTAAAATTTTTAGTTATCAGTATATTTTCTTTATTATGTGATCTTAATGTATATACCTATTTTACCTATATTTTATTCATGGTATACCGAGTTAGATTTTGAACCGTATTTCGTATCCCTTGTGTATCTAGTTAATCATAGCAACCACAAATTTGTAAAGTGTCTTTGAAGCCATGTGTTAAAAGGGCACTATAAATCAATGAAATTTCATTTCATTACATTTCATAGTTCAAGAATGGAGAATGTGGTTCAAATGATGAAATATATCGACTTTTTGAGAAAATTTCTCCAACAATGTTTCCCCTCAGTAAACGGATCGTGGTGCGAATGGAGTGCGTGGTCGTCATGCGTAACCACGTGCAGGAGCAGCCCATCGAATCAAGTCACTTACACACGCCGAAGTAGGGTTTGCGAGTGTCCTGTCCCAAAGCATGGTGGCAACGCGTGCTCCAAAATCAATGGTACATTTTACGCGCCTTTAACCACGATTCTATACAGTGATGCACGAAAGGAATCCATCCAGATGTCAATGGTCATCAACCCTTGACGCCATTATATATCTATACACTATTACTCGGTATATATTATACAACGGCGAGGGTAGCTATTTTGGAGACTACGAAAATGAATAAAATACGGGGTTACCGTGTAATCATCTATAACAAGATATAACAAGGTACAAGATAGAATAAAACATTTATAGACCTAAAAAATTGGCGAATAAAGCTCTCAGTTGCGCTTTACAATGAATGTTGCTCTCAGCCAGTTAGCACTGATATCATGCCTTCGACACTCGCGTATCGCGGATATCTAACGTCAACTCAATTTACTGATGGCGGTACCCAATACTAGATTATTATTAATAGTCTTCTTGATAAATTAACAATGAGTTTACGAGTTTACTGTATCTCAGTGTATCTTGCTATAGGAGACCAAGACGCTGTCCATAATCGGAGATGTTTATAATCGGAAATTAAATCAAAGAATGTTTATTATTACACAGGGACAAGAAGCTTCGAGCTGAAAATATGCCCTGTATCACCACCCTGCGACAATGATACGACGCCAGACTCCGGGGGCAACTCCTCGCTAGGTATACGACGTTATAGCTTGGAACTTATGTGGGCAACTGTTAAGCACAAAATATGAAAGCAATAGCCTATAAGTCAATTGATTCAACAAAATAATGGCATAGCCAATCGGATTACTTCAAAAAGACACTATGAAATTAAGAAACCACCGATGTCTATGATATCGAATCGATTTTTGTTTTATAATATTTTTTATTTCCATGAAGATTTGAAACATGAATTGGGCAAGAGCAGTGGCGCTCACCTTAGCCCTCTTCATTAAAAACATTAAACAATACACATATTAACAACGAACTGGTGCACACAATGCTGCAAATTTTAGTAATTTTCAACAAAACCATATTTGAGAGTATATGAAAGTCACTGTGGCTCAGCGCACCAGGACCGGGCGACTGTCGTTCATAGCAGTAGGAATAGAGATTGTGATACCCTGAGTTATGAAAACATAACTGGTCCCCCGATCACGGTGTTCTATCTATCTACGATATAACTGGTCTCTGTAATATTACATCAATGTGTAGCTGTAGTCTTTCGCTGATTTCATTTCGTTCGTTTTTCAGTAGAGGCAGCGGTGCGATTTGGAAAGAGTGAAATTGACGAATCTAACAGAAACAACTCTAGTCGGTGGGCGCCATGCAGTATGGAGAACAGCACAGACTACAACTGCTGATAAAGTACATCATCAGTTTTAGCCTCAACGCACCCAAAACCGACTCATTCAATCTGGAAAATACTTTTCTGTCGCTCGTTGCTATAAGACAACTTGCCTTCACCCTTTCTCCCCATTCATCAGCTGTCCAATTATCGCTAATTCTTAAGATACATTACTGTTATTAGTAATTTTCACTTGTACATATGTACATAAGTGTTGCTTACGGCTCCCAGACAAAGCAAGCTATGTTGTTCATTTCAATCGTGATAACCACATTTAATATTCAGGAATCATTCGATGGTACTGTATTTTTTCGGTTAATACGGGAACGTGCTATAGTAAGGGCATAACTGGGTGTCTTCTACGATCGTCATGTGTGAAATCATAAATCCGCGTTCCTTATTGCCCTAATAATAATATCACCCAGCCTTCATATATGTACTGACGCTTAGATTACGTAACCCGTATTCTGGGGCATTATTGGCCCTTAACTAGCTATCCTAAATATGCTGTGGTTAACAGGACGCACGAATTACCCTCATTTGTTATGGTGAGGGGAAAACACTGGAGTGAAAACCACCGCGTCCGGATACAGTTGATATTCATACACGCCACTGGTTCCTAACGCCTACATAATTGCATACTCCGTTAAATCTGTGATATGTGATTATTCACAATGAAACGCGATAGCTAAGGGGGTCAGTGTCGTAGAGATCATTGAGAGAGCATCTGAACGTCCAAGGGAAAGGGCCTCTACATACCCAAACTGCAAGGATCACCCCGGCTTCAAAAAATGGGCAGAACGGATTTAATGGGCATTTTACCCTTCGAAGGTCACAGATGGTATACTGACTAAATTAGGGATCTAAGAGAATATACTCACTAGATCAGGGATCAAAGATAGTTTACCGACTAGATCAGGGATATAAGATAGTATGCAGACTAGATTAGGGATCTAAGATAGTATACTGACTAAATCAGGGATCTATGATACTATACTGACAAGATCAGGAATCTATGATACTATACTGACTAGATCAGGGATCTATGATACTATACTGACTAGATCAGGGATCTATGATACTATACTGACTAGATCAGGGATCTGAGATACTATACTGACTAGATCAGGGATCTGAGATAGTATACTAATTAGATTAGGGATCTAAGATAGTATACTATGTATGCTTAATACATATCAATCTTTATGGCTAATACGCTAGTGTCAAAAGTATTATATAGCTTAATCGCTTCCATAAAAATTAGTGTTAAACTGACAGTCTCTATTGGCTGATACTTGTAGTCTATAAATGTTGTAGGTTACATTTATGGTGGTAGAAGAACTATATCAAGTGTAAACTGAATAAAGAGAAAAACATTTACCTATTACATGGTTTTTGTATTTAATGTATCATAATCATCCAAAACATCAGAACATTTATATATATAATATATACACACTATATTATAAATAATGATCTAAATTCGCAATATCACAAGTTTTATTGAAGTGTGACAGCCTTTAGTAATAAGAAATTAGATGATTCCTTAATCACCAATTCCATCAATTTTGTAACTTACCTTGTACATATTTAATATACATAGAATGAAGGTACGCATTCTCTAACAGCTGAAATTTGTCTCCGTAATGTTGATATTCAGGTGATGAGAAATTGCGATTTACTGATTGCCAGCAAAAATAATTATAGGGTTATTTGTAGAGAACTCGATGTTTATTTTGGTGACATACGTGCATAAAAAGAGGCAATTTTTCAGGTAGATAGTGTACCTGTTGAAATGTCAACCAAGGAGGAGGTTTATTGTATATGATGAAACAAGGTCGTGTATGTGAAATCAAGAAAGTTTTCAGGTAATCAAGGTGGTTTACATGTAACCGATGTTGTGTATATGTAACCCAGGTGGTTTATATATGATTGCGCAATGTGGTTTATGTGAAATCAAGTAAGTTTTTATGTAACCAGGATGGCTTAGATGTAACCAAGGTGGTTTCTATATGATTAAGCAAGGTGGTTTGTGTGAAATCCAGTGAGTTTTTTATTTAACCAACGTGGTTTGGATGTTATCAGGGTGGTATTTTGGAAACAAGATGGTGTCTATGTAACCAAGGTCATTTGGGTCATCAAGGCGGTTAAGATACAACCAACATCCTTACATCAAATAAACACTCGATACAAAGTTTATCAAAAAACTGTTTTCATATTTTTATTAAGTGCTCAACAAAGAGGCCTGCCCTTCTATCAATGAACAAGCAATGCCAATTGCCACATAATATTAGATATATAGTTTGTTGTCAGAAAGAAGAAATACGAAGAATAAGAGGGTTATTATAACACGTTACTTCTGGGTGCTGGCCGTCAGCGATAATTCTGACAAAGGGATGTAACTCTCGGCTTCGAGGCGACGCTGTAGTAATGACTGCGAAACAACAAAGCAAAATGCAAAGCTATAGGGAACTAAACGCAGACTTTCGGTATGACGTACGAAATATGTTAAACCACATGAAAAATTAGAATGTTCGAGAAAGTTCTAGAAACAAACATCATTGTTATGTATTCGTTCGCTATATGTTGCCGATTTTTCGGCACCAGTGTTGCAATGGTTGAAATGCAGCCTTCGATGCGGTGGGGGTGCAACGGCAGTTCGGATCTGTAAAAAGTGAGAAGTTCTTCAACAACTTCCACAATCAAACGTGAAGATTTTCGTGCTTGAACATTGAGAAAGATTTTTCGTAAAGTGAGTTATTGTAAAATTACTCAAGCATCTCAGAAGGCAGTATTGTGAGTGTGACTTACGTATACTATTTACTAATAAATTTAGCATTAAAACCTCTCCTTGTCATTTTTTTCTAACGCTGGTTCTGATGTATGTAATAATATCTAAGATATTACATATATTGTATTGTAAATTGTAAAAATATTGCAGAAAGTGATAAAATATGTGTTTAACCGTGTATTAGTACAGCCTTCTTAGTTATTAGTTTAGGAAGCTCATTAGTGTTTTAGTGCTAATTTATAAGCGTGTTATTTTCTGACGATGCTTAGGCCATATCAATGTTTGTAAATAGTGTATTTATTGATGTAAATAAATATATTTCATATCATTTCATGAATAAAATGTGTAAATCCCTGTAGTAAGTGGATACCATGCAGACCTAGAGTGCATAACACGTTAGCAGTGTAGAGTGTATACCATGTAGACATTGTAGCAAGTGGATACCATGCAGACCTAGAGTGCCTAAGACGTTAGCAGTGTAGAGTGTATACCATGTAGACACTGTAGAAAGTGCATACCATGCAGACCTAGAGTGCATAACACGTTAGCAGTGTAGAGTGTATACCATGTGGACACTGTGGAAAGTGCATACCATGCAGGCCTAGAGTGCATAACATGTTAGCAGTGTAGAGTGTATACCATGTAGACACTGTGGAAAGTGCAGACCATGCAGACCTAGAGTGCATAACATGTTAGCAGTGTACAGTGTATACCATGTGGACACTGTGGAAAGTGCATACATACCATGCAGGCCTAGAGTGCATAACATGTTAGCAGTGTAGAGTGTATACCATGTGGACACTGTGGAAAGTACATACTATTTGAGAGGGGAAGTGGGTGTATACCATGTGAATATTGTAGAATGTGTATACCAAAGCAGGGTAGAGTGCACACCATGTTAGCAATGTATACCATGTTATAAGTGTAGATAGTGTATACCATGTGGATACTGTAGAAAGTTTAAACCATGTTAGTAGTGTAGATGTGACTATCAGATTAGTAGTGCAGAGGAAAAAATTGATCTTATTTCAGAGAGTCCCATCGGAGGAACAGGTTTTTTTCTGTGTATATCCCGCCACCACTTCAGGGTGTATACAGGTAAAGAGTTAAACAGGGTAACCAACGCGGGGTGTCATGTAGAACCACCAACCTGTTTGAGTTGTTCGAGTTGCTGGAGGATGAGGTCTTGTCGAGGAGTCGGGTGGTTTGTCACGACACCAGGGTGGATTATGGGATCCTGCGGCGTGACGTGACATAGGAACACAAACATAATCAACTGTACAGTACGTATAACGAAAGACCATGTACATGACGAATTGTGGGTGTTATTACATAGATATATAAGGGGCTGATATTACGTTTTTTTGGTCGGCGCCGGTGGTGTAGTGGTTAGAAGCGCTGCCTTTCGTGCGAGAGGTTGCGAGTTCGCACCAGCATAAACGAGGGATTTTTTCCCGCGCCTTCCACAATAGGAAATGAGCAAGATTTTCGTGCTTGAATATTGAGAAAGATACGTCGTGGAATGGTTTATTACAAAAATATCTGCGGGATGCAACAGGGCAAAGTTGTACGAGCGACTGACATTTAATTATAAAGTAGCACCAAAACCTCGCCTTTAGCTTTTACCTTTACGGCTACATCAAAGAGTGTACGCGCGCGTAAGCCCTACACCGGCTACGCTTCGGCGCACTAAAAACGGGTCGAGCCGTCTCACTGGGCGGGGCGAGTTGTCTGGGTCGAGTTGTCCGAGATGGGAGGCGAGTGAGGCGACTAGTCCGACATATAGTGTGGTAAGATCATAATTATTATAGTAAGGTATTACACCGGTCATAGACTATTACACCAACGCGGAAACTGCCAAATCCACTCAATGTACTATTAATTGGATAATTAAAATTACTTGTTAAACCCTCTGTTGGTGTACTATCAATAGAGTGAGGTTAGGTAAGAAGGTCTCACGCCACGCTATCCTCGTCAGGTGACACGTCTATTTGTTATCGGTATCCGTTAAACAACACCCTACAATCTTCTCGTTATCTGTGCCGGTAGGCGACAATGGAAATTGTCGCATGACGTCGTCGCGATTTGAGCGAGCTTATCGTCGGTGTGGGATTTTATATCTACTTCCCAGCTGTATTGCTCACATAGACGCTATCGTTTTTGTAACACATTAGTTAATATCAACGCCTCGGCTGTGAGTAATATATCTGTGGTGTAAACTGGTGAGTTAACAACCATATATAATAGTACTAGTCTAACCTAGAGTCTCTACGAGTCTTTAAAAGTTCTTCCTATGGCTGAACATGTCGAAATTTCGAAGATTGCATGTTTTTGCCACGTGATAATCGCTCTTAACACGCGGGCTAGAAGACAATAGATTTTTTGTGCCTATTTCATGCTAAAAATCGTTACCAACAGAAATATTTATTCAAGATCTATGGCAGGTTTCGATTTGCTAATGACCTAACCTTGACATTTGTAGCAAAGATGGCGTCCCGCCAACTCGATGACTTCCGGCAACAAACGAGAGACATAACGATGGAGTATCTAAGGGAAAGTGGCCTTTTTAATGAGGAATACTTCAGAATTGGTCAGTTTGCCTATTATCATCTTCTCGTATATCCGTCGCTTTATTATAACAGAGTGAATTTTACGGATATTCTTTATTTTATTTAATACATTTGTAGTACCGTTAGAAAAAACTGCACAGAAAAACCTATACCTCTAATTGACTCAGATTTGTAGGTTTTTTACTGTGCATTTCTCTCCAATTATTCAAAGAATCGCATTGGCTACCCCTACTTACATGACATTTGTTGTACCGTACTTCAATGGGTCTCGCCAGCGTCGCTTATTTCCCCCGTGGCGGCCATTTTGAGTGAGTAGTAGTCAAGTTTACGGCAACGGTCTTTTCAATGATATACTTCATGAAAAATAAATTCAATTGAGAAAAGACACTTTCGTATATAACTGCGTAAACAGTAGCAAACCGGAAGTAGAATGTATCAAGCTGTTCAAAATGGCGGAAAGAAACAAATCGCCAGCTGGCTAGTCTGATTAGACCCGTGTATATTGCGTACATTGGATTTTTCGATTGTTTTTGCAGGAAAATACTTCCTATTTGTGACTTCTCTACTTTCGTGACTGGGTTTATCCCATTGTATTTTCTGGCATCCCTATTTGTTTGCGCCTGATAATGTACACTTGTACATACGTACAAAGGCTTGCGTAAGTTCTTATTTTGACATTGATTCCAGCAGACCCTGGTTCAATTCCTGCTCTATCCAGTATACAATGTCTGGTGCTTTTACAGGGCAGCAAGTGCCTAAAACCCTTATCCCCGTGGGTTCTGGTTTGCCCTTGCAGTGTGGTTCCGTAAGGTTTTTTTGGGGGACATAATGGCTTATACAGCCTGCAAGATGAGCGAACTTTGGTAAAAAAGTGAACGCTTGGATACCATACACGAATATTAGTGATGTCACACATTTTTGTGTATGACTTAACACTTTATATTTGGTCAAAATGTGAAGTGATAGTTGGTACTTCATTTGTTTTCAAATTGGTTGACCCAATTCAGAGTTAAGACTAACTGTATACCTTGGCTTGATTAATTGGCCCACTCTGCAGGTAACACGGCGTTATACATTTTTCTGTCTTTAGCCAGTTTCTATTTTGCCCACGTTCAAATTACACTGAGAGATGATCCAAATTTTTGCTGGTATATCATTAATAAACGCGAAACAAAATGGTATTGTGAGTAGATATTTTTTCAAAAATTGACCTGTCAAAACGAAAGGAACGCGTTCTATTCCACAAGGGTATTTTTTAAAGTTTTTTTCTAAGACTAAAGAGTGGTAGCATTATCTGATAAAAATATATTCCCTGCGCTGCCCTCCCTTTAGATCAAGTCACGATACTGACTTCAGTGACAGTGAATAATCATGTTACAGTGAACGAGAAACCACGTTCGCTATCGCGGGAAGAATGTCATAAAATTGCAGAGGCTCTTCGCAAGGCAGAAGATATATTCGAAGATGTTACACAAGAGTGAGTGATGTGCTGTTTCAGCTATCATCATCTTCATTATTAGTGTGTCAGTAATGTTTGTTCCTTGACACGAGTGGGTGTAAGAAAACGCCCGTATTATCTATATATGTACGATTGAGCTAGAATTACACTGCTCATGATGCATGAAACGATCGTTTACAAAGTTTGCTGAGACTGCATCATTTCCTCTGTCAACCAATACGGTTAGCCTGACTTATCATGATGGGAAATCACCGAGTCAAAGTCAAATTCAAAGTCAAATATCAACACAATCTTTAAAGCACATTTGTCCCAAAAAATAATATATGTACACAGAATCTGGTAATATAGCGTCGACATAAGTATATTTATGAGGATGTAATTACGTGTCTAAAGGAGGTGCACGAAGTCTATGACTTATTGAATGCACCCCGTTGCTGCTAGATAAACATTACTAGTAAAGTTGTAGCCGTGATTACAACATACAGTAATGATAATAATAATTATAATGATATGATAGGATGAAAGGTGAATGAGGATGAAGAAATATATATAAAGTGAACAGTGAACACTTCAATTGAATAATCAGATATGCAACAGAATTGGAGTAGATCTAGGTAAATAGTTATTCACTATATGTACAAAATATATATATACAGTATATACAATATGTACCTGTAGCCTATATACACAGTACTAATAGCTAACAAGATTTATCATGACAAGTTATTATACGACTTGCAGTATTTTATAAATGAACTTCATTATTGTTAATTGCAGCATAAAATCAAATTTGCATGGAAAGTAAATGCAGTTTTATATTGTATTTAAGGCTGTTAAAAGTATGACACATTTTAAATTTAATATCCAGGATATTCCACATTTTGACACCGACACATGACATACAATAAGATTTCAATGTAGACCTATGGTCTTTAACATCGAAACAATGGTGAGAGCTTCTAGTGACTGATTGCATTATATTAAAAGACTTTAACATACGCAATGGAAAATAGCCCATAAACACTTCATACATGAAACAATAAGTTTTTAAATTATCTGAGTTGCCAAATATCAATCTAGTCAACAAGGTGTTACCTTTGTATTTTCGTATTTACGACATGGCTAACACGGCAACCCACACCTCAACATTATTATATAGTACATAAATATTGTTTAGGACTAGTAAGATAGCTTTTGATCCAGGATAAGGAGATACCACGTTTACCATAGAATTCAATTTTTCAAATTAATATCATGATTTATAGTATAAAACGCTTTTTAAGGTCAATAAAAACACCGACAGTATACAATGATTCATCCATAGCATTAGTTAATTCTTTTACTAAGTCCATAATAGCTAATGATGTAGACAACTTATTCCTAAAACCATATTGGCCACTGTACAGTTCATTTTCAATAAAAGCCATAAGTCTATTGTTTCTTTCGGGTCAGTAGGGTAAAGAAACATATTTATTGATAGTACATTGCATATAATCAGAGAAATGTTTGTTATCAGGTGCACTTATATTATTGGCAAGATTTGGA
>WURV02172591.1:0-14135 GCA_011762755.2 Epimenia babai | reverse complement strand
AAATATGTTAGGGTTGTAACAGGGCAATGTTGTACGTGCGACTGACATTTAATTATAAAGTAGCACCAAAACCTCGCCTTTTCGCTTTTTTCCTTTAGTATACCGACATGTGTCAATTTTCAGGCAACTTGTCCTTTATAGCCCTTCTGCGATAAGAGTCTGGGTGCCTTTTGCGGTATGGTTATGTCAGGGCTTGTGTTTCAGGTGCTGTCTGTGGCGCTTACCTGTCAGCTATCCCATCGTTTCATTGTAAATAACCATCAATGGACTCATCTTCCAGACTTAGCGGAGTGGACGACACAGTTATGTAGGCTGTCCTTAGGCATTTAAAACAAGAAGCGTAAATGAACGAGGGTCAACTGTCTTCCCAGACTCGGTGAAATTTCCGCTACAGTGTTCCCCCCCCTTATTTAACTTATGCTTATCCCTGTATCGTATGAATCATACCTTGTAGCATTGTAAAACAGCGTGCACAACAATTGAATTGGTGAAAGGTCCAAAAAGTTACCGTTTGACTAAACTCACATCGATACCATCTTTTTCATTCCATTTTTTTTTTGGTGAGAAACAAAATTTTTTAATTCTGCTGATCCATTAAATTATCAATTGTGTCGATTGAGTGAAAATGATCCAGAGATTTGACAGCATACAAGCAGCAAAGGGTAAAGAGAATAGGGAGGACAGAAAAGTGTTGAAACTGACCACATCGGACTAAAGATAAACCGTTATAAACCGATAAGAGGGTTTGTTAAGCAACTTCATAGTGCATACTCTGTCTCAACAGATACATACTTTATATTAAATAAATAACGCATGATTGCCGATGCATTATGAAAACTGGTTTACCAAGAGGACAACGGATCGTTTGCATTTCTTACTGTCCCATGGAAACAACTGGTTCTATTGTAGAATTTTCTTGAGTCTTCTAGAACAGGGCATTTCCACTGATTCTATTGGTTTAAGCGAATTGCCCTAGTGTTGCCTGAGAACGGTATATGCATTGTTTGTTGTGCTGTTGAAAATGGTGTTTGTATGCGTATCCCTTGCCGCAGCCGCACACGAATGGTTTCGTTCTGTAGTGATTGTGGTTGAGGTGGCCCTCCAAGTCGCGTTGACGCACAAAGCGCAAACCGCACAACCGACATGGGTATCGTCTTTTCTGGTAACGTTCCATTTTAAGCGCTTCGGGAGGAGGGATATGAAGAGGGTTGTTGAAACTGTGAAGAGGTGCGGTACCGTAAGTTGCCGAATGCGTGAAGGATCTCACCTCTGAAGAAATGAGCGGGAATTCTGAGAAATGAAATACATCATGCCAATAACAGACATCAAACCGCCAAAAATATTCATCACACATTGGTATACATTGTATATAAGTACCAAAACTTTAATAGAGATGGTTACTACATATTTAGCGGAGTTTACGTTGGCTGTCTATCGGCATTTGTTCAATTATTTGACGACCGTCAACTTGCTGTCTAGTCTACTGCAATTACTTCCTAACTATATTTTATGGGGTTATCTATATTCACCGCAGCCCGCATTAGGGTATGATCCATCTCTGTAAAGGTTGTAAAGTGAAAGCCACCCGGTAGCTGGTCATTCACGTTAGTAGCCCCACGTAAACAACGGACAGGCGATATTTATTGCAAGCTTGGATAAATCTGCAAGAGGTAATGGTCATTGAGATGGCAATATAAGGGAGAGAATCTGGGCTATCATTACTCCTTAACAAAGCTTGCCTATTCTTAGTTATCACGATTATCATTATTATTTCTAATTATTTAAAGAGGGTGAGTGAGAGACTATAGTTAACATATGTACAGAGTCCGTTGCCTTCTATATATAGACAAAATGCATGCTAGTTGGCCTAGTTAATAATTATAACACAACGTATATAAATATGAACAGGGAAGGTATGTTGGGAGGCAAGGGGATATTGAGAGGTGGGGGAGAGATGAAGTAGAGCATGTGCAGGGGTGTGAAAAAAGGGGGAAAAAAGGAAAATCTGCCACGTGCTGAGGTGGGACCAGGGTGAGGTGTGGTTTAAATGTATACGTTAGTTGATATCAGGTCAAGTGAATAGGAGATGTCGTTTTAACAGAAGTTTGAAAGAGTTAAAATTAGATGCATTCTGTATTTCAGTTGCAATGTCGTCAAATGTGCGTGGGCCCAAATAATGCAAGGCGCGTTGGCCAACAAATTAGCTGGTGCGTGGGATGACTGAGAGAGGTTGGTGTCTTAGGTTGTATCGTTGTTGAGGAACATCTGCACTGAAGTTTTCATGCACGGATGGTGAGTATAATTTCTTAGCTTGTAATATTCACAAGGAAAAAAGTATTTTCTGCAAGAAGAAATGGAAGGGATGGCAAGTAGGTTGCGGAGAGAGGATGAGGGAGTTCGTGGTGGTGCCTGGCAGATGATTCGCATGCACCGATTTTGGAGGGTATCAAGAGACAGATTTTCTGAAACAATATCACTGACTCTGATTTAGCCTTGTTGACTATGGTGGAAAATCAGCAAGAGTAGAATAAAACACCGTAGTCTGTGTAGTTCTGTCAACCGACGTGCAATCACGCCACTAGCTTTGCCATCGGAGACAGCGCACTTCGCGAAAAGAATTACTTCCTTCGTGTATTAATCATCGTTAGACAAAATACTCCTTAGTAGATCTCGTGAATCAAGACGCGTTATAGAAGATGACACTCCACAGTGAGGTGCTGGGATAGCAGAGAGACCATGTCTTCAGAATTCGACACACAGGCACAAGCTTTTGCCCAAAATCTCGGCTTGTCAGGAGATTTATCCGCAGTCCTTTGACATTTACATTCAACGATCCGGCCAGATGTCCCCTACTCCCTTTGCCCAATAATTGAAACGATAGCTAATCTAGCTATAGTCTAGATACGTGTGTATTGAGGCAGCTGGTTGACTGATTATAACTCAAAGCAACGCATGATGGAACAAACGAAATATTATCGTGCGTTTCACTAAACAAAATACACTGCTGCATTCTACCATATAACAATAATGTTTTAATAACACGGCTCAGGGTTCAGTGTTAGCCACATTGTATTGGTCGCAAAGTAAAGATCATTAATAGATTAAGTACGGTGAATATTCATACAAGTTCCCGTAAAAAATTGGTGCCTAAATTACCTTTGACTACAAAATTTATATATACCGCAAATAATAGCCAACAATGGCTCTCACATGTAGTATACAATGAATGTTGATGGCGGCTACTCCTATACGTTTGAAACGCGTAAATCACCTGTCAAAAACAATATCAAACAATATCCATTTTAGGGATGAGTTTACTGCAGCAATATGGGATAGATGACTTGCTGAGCATCATTGCAAATATATAGTGTCAGGTATAACTTGTTTAATTACCTATCTGAAGAATAATTGTATACAAAAACGTGTGTGAATACTTCTTTTTATCATACACCAAATATTTAGAATAGAGGCAGTCATAGTGAATGTTTTACTATCCTGTGTCTGTTCTTAATTTGAGTCTTCTCGTTCTGCCTTCTGTGTTGATAGACCTCGCTATTTATTTATTCCATTTATTCAACAACATATGTCATATAGCGTGAAAATACATAATGGTCAACATTTCTATAGCGCAGTTATCAGTTGGGTGGGTAAACTCTCAACTGCGCTGTACAATGCGACTAAGATGGAGATATGCAAATGTTAAAAAAGGATAAAATATCAGGGTATGAAATTTATGCCGGCACAAGGCATTTTGCCGGCATGCCCCATTTATTTGCAGGCTTGTTCTATGTTATATTTATGTATGTTTAGTGAAAATGCCATGAGAGTGCCTTTCTGAAAAACGAACTTGCCTGTGTGCCCTGGTTTGAAATTTCACACCCTGCGTTCTGGTCGACTTAGTCATAAATAAGTACCGGGGAATTTTATTTGTGGCAACACGAATGAATATACACTGGGAGAATAAATTCATGAGGGGCTCTGTTATAGAGGCACCTTCCTCAATGACTTTTGTGAACCGTCATTTAGCAAGGTGCGCAAGCAGCTTTCAAGCGCGGTATACGTCACACTTTCCTATTTTACTTTTAAAAAAAGTGCTCCTATACATCCATTATAATCATTTGCGGAAAGTTCTAGATACAGTACTTGGAAAAATAATTTAATGCATATTCCATGATACAATAGCCCTATATATTATTAATACAATCGAAATCTAGAGACTGTATGTAGACACACATACTATTACGTATTTTATTAACGAAAACAACAGAGGAACACTGCTTTGAAGTAATTTTTTTATGGAACTTTCATGTGATATTTTTACCATAATATATTTCAAAGAGAAGTAGCGAGGAGATTTAAGAATTAATTAGGAGAAATATATAGAACGATATTTATGCTTCCTGTAAAGGCCGAATCCATTAGGACCAAATGAGCAGTTTTATACTCTAGCAACTGATGAACAAAGGCAGCCTCTACAGTTTGCTTTATGCAGCGAAATTTCTGCAGCACTTTTACAGCACTAAAATATACTGTCCTCCTATTCGCTACTATTATCTCATTTCGAGGCTCCACAGTTCCCATAAATTTTATCCATAAAATATCTCAAGGAAGTATTAAAGACGGCAGGCCGATAGCTGTTTTCCTGTCAAGAATAAAATTAAATCGCTGCTTCTATTCACCGCTGTACTTACTGCGTGCACCCTGAGAGACCGTGAGTTCACAGAAGCTAAAATTATCAGGCAGAAAAGTAATTTTTATTGCTCAACCTTTGGTGGTATCTCCATCTCAAGTGCATCACATGTTCCTAACCAGACTTTTATTGTTGTTTTAACCTTTCAGTTCGGCAGAAACATTTCTACCTAATTGCTTTTATTTAACATTTAAAGTTCACTCTAATTTGACCCAAAATATATTTTTGCCTTCACCACATTTCTCAATCCCCTAATGATTTTTATCCTTTTTTGCTCTATTGTCTTTGCTTTATGTATTAATTTATATATATTTTTCACAGAGTGTAATTCAGTATTGACCTAGATTTTATTTATGTATGTAATAACACATCAACCCATAATATACAACAGAGTACTATTGAAGGTAAATTCAGACAGAGTCTTGAATAACTCAGTATTTTATCTGGTAACACCTTTATGGCTCACTGCGGAGATATAGATCACAAGCTTTCGAATGTTAGAACATTCTTCATCACTTAATTTGCTTCTATTTGATCTGACTCACACGGCTACCACTATGAGTTCAATATTTTATCGATACATCTACTCAATAATTTTATTTCTACCTTCGATTAATACAGTTTTTATAATCATAAAATATGTGAAACACAGTCATAGATATGCTAAATGGAGAAGATACCTAATTTTGCCATAATTATAGCAGAGATATACCATTGAAACACATGCAGCCTCCATTGTTATTGAACGTTAAACATTTCGTAAATGAACACTGTTGATTTGTGGAGATTTTTGCCTGATAAACGCGGCATTACGTACGATTAGGTACTACTCACCGCCATCGTTGAGGTGTAGCTCAATTCCATGAGTTACCTATCGAAGTATCGGATTTCGTTTCGCACGATTGTTTGTCAATCTGCGAACAATAACGCAATCAAACCGCGTTATATATGAAAAACTTAATTAAAAACATCGAGAGTAACCTATCCACAATTCACATTTTGTACGACAAAAAAACCCAACGCAAATATCATCGTTAAGAGGATTCATCTGGGAACAAATCCAAATTAACCATCGCAAAACGATGCAACATGATTGGTAGTTAGTGAGTAATTATTACTTTGTTTATCAGTCTTTTGTGCTCGCACTAGTTTTTTCTATTTCGTCCGTAAATCATTTCACTGATTAGGCGATGGTAAAAATTTTCTCATATTGATCGTATTTTCGACCGAAATATGTAAAAACAAGATTATTATTTACGTACATTCACATAATTACGCGGAAAATTTTTACATATTTCTTTCGACATACCATGGTAATATCGCTGCAGATAATTACATATAACCTGTGTATAATGGATAATGCAGACTATTACACAAGTAAAAATGTCATGTTAGTTCTAGTAATTGCTCAATGAATCACATTCGGCGCATAATTATGAATAATGCAAATTGCATTGAAGTTTTATGCAAATTAGATGAGTTCGTCGGTGCTTTCCCACAGAGCTTCAAATTTAATCACCTTGCATTTTTTCTCTTCAGTGAATTCATTAAGCTTACACGCGCGCCATAACAACGGTAGTTTTTATTTAAATTTCAAGCGTGTTTTACCGTTGCTTCCTGTCGGTTTTTGCAGAGCGAAAAGTCAACTTATCGAGATGGGATCGGCTGTATGAGATGAGATATAAAAGTGAGATATGGTTGCAGTTGTATTGGTATATCCTATCAAATTAACTCTACATTGAGAGTGAAACGTACTGTAAACCTGGATATGACTAAATACACCCTGCATGTTTCTTTTACAAAATTACATTGCTGCATTGTAACCTGATTAACTGCAAAGGACTCCGGTTTAATCCCGAATTCGGCTAGTTTGTAACTCGTGGCATTTTTAAAGTCAACAAATGCTTGAAACCTTGCGTGCTTATGGGTTTTTGAGTCCTTGCAGAATGGTTAATGCCTGGATCTCTTCCTTATAATGTTGTTGTGTTTCAAATGCCGATGACACCGATGATTCTGTCCCTTATAATCAGCTCTGCGGTGTACCATTAAGATCCGCGCCAGTTTAATTCTGATTATTTTACTTTGAAGATGCCAATGTCGGAGGTGAAGCCAAGAAAATGAGGGTATGCCGATAAATTTTATACCACGTGGGTAGTATCGGCGAGAATTCTCGTGTTGGCATCCTAACATGACCCGATTACCCAGATGGAGTGTTTACTGGGATCATAAGTGTAATAAAATGTATGTACAATCGCTCCTTCTCCATGCTCGTAACCAAGAAGTCAGAACATCGCTTCCACTTTTCTCCATATGTTGTATTTGTAAGCAACTTCGAGACAGGATTAATTCGTTCATTGAAAGGGTATGTTTCCTGGCTATGGACACAGAGGCTGTTAGTTTCACTTTTCACAAGCGATGTGGCGTAAAGTATCAAAATTGCATTAAACAGACGGGGGGGGGGGGATCAGTGTGGCGGTTCTTTCAGCTCTAATGAGAATCATCACATGTCATAGATCGAGCCAAGTTTACGACCTGGATAGAGGGTTTCTGTACTCACATAAGGTGTGAATGGATGACAGTCGCTCCTCTATCCGACTAAGAGACTCTGTGGTCTTCATTACTGCAATTTTCCCACTGTAGTGTCTGACTATCTCGGCAACATTGTAATAGCAACAACGGTCTTGCCTAGCTTCATTCTTTATATCATACCACCTCTCACCAACTGTTCGGCCTTCCACTTTGTTATCACGATCTTAACGGTGTTTTTGGCTATACACACATTAAGTCATCGAACACAGTCTATTTTATATGCTTTCTAGTACATTTCCCCGGCTCGCTTTCTCCCATTATATAAGCTATATATGTCACCACCGTTGCATGTAACACCCGACGTAGTATACCTACATCCCAAAGCGTGTGTCCATGTTTATCTTCATCAAAAATATCCCAAATTCTTTTCTCCTTTTAGGCTATCTATATTAACTACCACCGTTTGATCCATGCAAGGCTTCAACCTATCGTATTATTACAGATACCAGTTATTTTTTTTGGGTGCAAAAATCAATCCAAATCACCATTTTCTCATATTTAACGATGGTTACGAGGACGTAATTACTCACTACATAGTGGACTTTGACTTAATAAAACATCTGAAATCACCCATTCTTTACGCACGACTGATGCAGCTGTCTAAGTCACCATCAACCGGAAACTTTCAACGACCTGTCTCGGATTGAAGTTTTAAAAAGCTGCGTGATTTTATCGTATTTCTGCAGCTACTATCGATGTCACTTAATGATAACCAACCAATTAGCGACTATAACGCGAACTTTTACCGGCATCTATGCTTCCATCAATATCTGAGGATGTCTCGTCGAACTAAATTAGTAGATAATAAATGTCGAATTATTACCCCTGAATTTTGCACAAAAACTCATCGAATTCCGAAATTACATTCTTCTCTATTACATATTCGCATACTTTTTTCGTTAAAATCAACGTCGCAATAATATTGATACGATTATTAGGCGACCAGCTCCGTACAAGTCATGCTCAAAGACGACTTTTTGTAGTTATAATTATTATAGATCCCTTATTAAAGTATTGTATTTGCTCCACCTGCAGGGCTTGGTTATAGCGGTAATTTAAACGGCGCTATTTATCTTGATAGATGCTCTTTTCAATGTTATGTTTGCGTATTTTGTTCGCTAAGTTAAAAACAGGTACAGTGACATTTTATTTTCTACTCTAAAGCTCTATTGCTACAAAGTGACAGCACTTTTCATTTTTTTTATAATGATACGTTTATGGGGTGGCCATTGTAGGCATTCCGATTATTGTTCTCGAAGTAAATAAAGAGAAATGTACAAAGATGAAGGTTTCCTCTAATTATTTTATAAAGCTCTCTAGCACCCTAAAAGTAAACTGATATATCCGAAGTGACCCTGAAAAATCCTGTCACTGTCCATGACACATAACATTCAGTAACTCATTGAAAAAATCAAAGTAGATCTTGGTTTCCAAACTCCCAGTTACTTCTTCGTCACTTTTCGTGGATTCTGTATATTACTTTGTAACTAGTGACCGGTTTAGTAAACCTTTGGACATTAAAATTGGAAACAACGAATATTAATGAAGATTATATGTATAAAATATTTTAACACAAGTTATGACCAATGTAGCTGATTATGATGATATGTAGTAACTTTTCTAACAGCAACTACTGTAATCATGTCATATTCGATAGATAAATTAAAATTATTAAATCCGTATCATTTCGTGATATTCATCAAATCCTGTGAATCAATACTAAAACCGTACATACCATATCATAGTTGTCTACTCCAAACAGATTTTATACATCAGTAACTGTTATCTATGCAATAGTCAAATATCTCCACTGTAATAATACCTTGTTACATTACGTATTTTTTCCACCGTAACAAAAGTTTTCGTACTCATTACTTGGAGTATACAGCTATACCGAACACGATACTTTCACTAAAAGCACAAATTCTCAAGAATATACGTTTCCCACGGTTTCAATAACATATTCCGCGAAAATACACTGTATACGGTCTTCAAAGCACGATATTCGACAATGTCACGTTATTTTAATGGCACAAATTACAAACAGCGAGCTCTTTTACGCGCGTTTAAATTTATTCAATTTTATACATTTCTTTCGTCGAGCGTAGGTTTTTGGCTGTTCATTGAAGCGTGAGGCCTATAGATTCCTATCTGTTCCTGCTACTTAAAATTTCAACAAATAAATCTCGCGCTGAATGCATTTTGCGCATTTCTGGAATTATTTAAATTGTGTATTCATAGGTCGAGTGCGCATATGTACATCCTAATTGATTAATTCATTTTTTCGCTGTGTCAGACCAAGTACACATATGTCTCATTAAATGTATGTACCATTATATATTCATTTTGTCTTGGTGTGGAATTCTCATTATTCTGCCTAGATGTAGCACAGAAGCATAGCTTATTCTCTGTTAGCACTATTATAACTATTATATAATTACACCATATCACATCATGATATATTAAGAAAGTCCAACTAAAGTAGTCAATATATTGCGCTTTCTTCAATAAAATGCTTGAATTATCGAGGGATAAAACCGCTCTAAAACTTTAAAACATAGATTGGAACATGTTCTTTGCATATAGCGGCAAAAATTCTCTCTGGTTCAAGAAATAGTTAGAACCATATATGCATAACACATTGGATGGCTCGATGACGTAGCTGAACTGTAGGCTTGTGGTTTGGTTGTGGCTCTGAATATAATCATGATTGATGCTCCTTGTGTTAGCCACTATTCTGTGGCATTCAATTCACATCTCGCACCGCAATAGCCCTCAGTGATCTGGATAGCCGTGGCGCTATAAATATGCCTGGACTTTAGGACTTCATGGTTCGGTTTCAGAAGCTGATGGCTCTATCTCTTACTATACCATAATCTCAATTACGTAGTCTTAAAACCTACCAAGGAGATTTAGATGAACGCACGATATAGGTAAGCTATCTGTTGAAATTTTTTTTTAAAAGGACGAATATGAAGTAAAACTGCAAGTGTTAGACAGTAAATGTTCTCATATTTATTTTATAATCAATGCGTATGGCAGCTATTCAGCACAGTTAAAATACTTTTAACAGCTTACATATCAACCATGAAAGATGACATAAGTCATCTACCCCAATATTAGAGACAGGTTAACTCCAGCAATTGCGGATAAATGACTTGCTGCGCAACGTCGAAAAATCGCACAGTGGATAGTCAACTGTCTCCCCGAGTAGTTAGACCAACCTTTATTTCACCGATGTAATTCATAAGGTCAAGCATATTGAGCAATATCAAGTTAATTCAATGTCGCTATCAGGCTAACTCAAATCCAAAGTTTTATCCGTCATCTTTATTTGATCACGTGGCAACCGGCATTCTTGTTATCAATAAACTAAATAATTTTGGTGTAAACGCTTAGCGCAATAAGTTTCGGGCAGAAATTAGCGCAAGAAATATCACAGTGTAAATGGTCGTTTAGACTGCATACATAAGGATATATTCAAACTAAAAAGCTATACAATACATAATTGTGCTTCATCTGGTACATTGGTTAAAACCTTAAGGCATTTTGCATGTGTTAGGTTGCCGGTTTGAATCGTAACATATCCCTATTTTGTTTGTTCTACAAAGACCTAATTTGTACAAGATTTGACTTAGACTTAATTACGGACAAACATTGATGTAGCACTGATTCCATGAGTTTGGCGCCTTACTCGCGAAGATGGCTGCCCATGCTTCTTTCAAGTATTTTTCAACTTCCTCAGTGTTTTCGGGTGCCTCTTTAACTTGCTTATATGTCCATAGGTTCATGATTGGGTTAAGGTCGGGTGATTGCGTCGGCAAATCGAGAACCTCTCAAACACTATCATTGAACCACGCCTTGACTCGTTTGGCTATGTGTTTTGCGTCATTGTCATGCTGAAATATCCACCTGAGACGCATATTGTCATCAGCATCGGGTAACATGATGTTGTCAATAAGGTACCCATAAACACATTCTGATCCATAATGTCACGGATGTGGTAGAGGGGACTGGTCCCATTGGCAAAGAAGCAGATACACCATAATAGAACTCCCCCCCCCCCCAGTCACAGTACCCCTCAAGTACTTTGGGAGCAGGGTCTCACCAATACGCCGCCTCACATTCATTCTCCCATCACTTCTAAAGAGATGGAGCTTCTTTTCATAGGACCAAAGAACTCGCACCTAGTTACAAAAAGTCCACCCAATAATAGCACGTGCCCACCTACTTTAGCCTTGATTTTTCATTTTTCACGGAATGGTGTTTTCTTCGCTACTCTTCCCGCAAGACCTGCCTTTTGTAGTATGTGCTTAACTTGGTCTTACATATATTTTTGAGTGGCATCGCCTCAGCCAGTGAACCTTCCCCACGAGTGCTCGACGTTGGTGTCTCATGGACAGTTTAACTACTGTTCTCTCATCTCCCTGGGTCACTTTCTTGGTCTAACTATTCTGGCTCTATCTTTATGTGTCCCTGTCTCGTCATACCTCACGAATGTCTTACTTATTGTACTGTGACTACACAACTTTACAAGCTTGGCAATCTCCGGGTTTGAGAATCCCTGTTCTGCCAGCGTGACTATCTTGGCTTGAGTTTCCGTTATCCAAAAAGTCCTTGTAGTCTTCAGAGATAATTGAGATATTTAAACAGTATTTAGGTACCATATTCTGAGACACTTGTTAAATGATAGCTTCTTAACAACGGTACTATATATATACCAATTTATTGTAATGTCTAAGCAAACTGAGTGTATTTCATACATCTGCCTGAAATTTATTGTTGTGGTAATTGCAATATATTGCGATTTTCACGACTAATTCCAAAGTTATGGCCCCCAGTGTAACTATTGATTGTTAATTAACAATACTTTTTAAGCACACTTTTATGTCACAGGTCATAATTTCAGCACTTTCAATCCATTTGCTCCATATATAATATTATAAATTCTGTTTTTAATGACATCCGTTGTTGCACGGTATTCTTTAATGTATCCTTTAATGTATTCCTAATTTAAAATTTTTTGTGCGTGACATTTGTGTCGTTAATAGTCCATCGAAAAAATCAATACATTGCATTAACCAAATTTTATTTTTACGCGAACGTATGCATCTAAGAAATTATTCCATTACTGTACTGAGCAACTTATTTTGATTATAATTGGAATCAATAATTATTCAGAAAAGCAATGTTTTGATCGGCGCCGTACTTACGCAGCCTCGGTCGTTTCATTAGCATTTTTGCATTTCTGCATTTCTTGACATCAGTTCTGAAGTAATTTAACGCAGTGGGCAAAACTGGCACTTCATCCCATAATGTTGCTACCGTGTCCTCATGGTTGTCTCTGGTATAAAGGCGTATTTTTCTGCAATTTTCAACTAATTCATGAAGCTTTTCCATTGTTTTATGACAAAGTCTCTGAATATATGATTACTTTTAAACTATGGGTTTATTTAGAAGAAAATAATGCAGTTAGGTTGAGGAAAAGTTAAATTTAATACATACCACGTTTGATTAGTGTTTTAGTTGGCCTGTGACGCCTCATTGGTAAACCTCAGTCACCGGATTGGTCTTTGGAATTAACTTTAAATTGGTCTTTGGAATTATTGGAATTAAATCTCAGATTTGGTATTTCATATCATTGTGAAATGCTTTCAATCAGAAGTTGAGAGGAAATGGGGAGAAAATCCCCATATATGTGCACATTAATTATGCGCCGTGTTGAGAAAAGTAACTTGACCTCTAGTATATATACCTTAACCCCCACCACGCTGTTGTCATAGAATTTTATTCATATTATAATGTAACAGCTCGCCATCAGTGTCGAAAGGTTTAAGCGAAGGCTGGGTTTTCTCGATGTAAAAGTTTTTTCCCACAGTTGAATGAATATCTACCTAATCGTGACGTCATAATTTGTCCAGAGATGAAAAAATGAGTAGCAACCAGAAAAGGTCACCAAAAAGTGTTAACAAAAGTAGGCAGAATGTTTTTCATACCCAATAAACGATATGTACTGAGGTACATTCTTGAGGAATTTCTGGATAAAACCTCATTAAGTTAGGTCATTAAGACATAGCGTTGAATTGAATTGCCTCTAAAAATATTGATTTGATGGGATCATGTAGGAATGATGGGATTGCAACTTACGGAGCTGTGGAACTAAATTTCACAGTTAGTTAACTATAGTCTCATTAGGCTTTACGGTAGTTGGATCCTGCAATACAGTTGCATGTCATGTAGATGCGCCTTTCACTGATAATTACCCTCGTGTTACTTCATCTTAATCGGCTACTACCAGCCCGAGTCAGGGTCACCTTCAATGTATACGTGTATATGTATGTACATGCCACATGTCTTTTAGCTACTTTGATTGTAATGCGAAATATATTCAGTGTTAGGCCCCAAATTAAGATCCGTTATATCGTGTAAAAACTCGGGGCATTGTTTGTTTTGTGGAATGTATTTGTGAAAGGATCATACACATATAGTATCAGTAGCCTTCAGATATAGGGAGGTTGTTCCACCTAGAGATGACCTCTAGATATAGAGGTGTGGCCCATATAAAGAAGTACCCTACAGAGGGGTAACCTCTAGATAGAGAGGTGTGACCCATATAGAGAAGTACCCTACATAGAGATGACCTCTAGATTAGAGGTGTGGCCCATATAAAGAACTACCCTACAGAGGGGTAACCTCTAGATAGAGAGGTGTGACCCATATAGAGAAGTACCCTACATAGAGATGACCTCTAGATTAGAGGTGTGGCCCATATAAAGAACTACCCTACAGAGGGGTAACCTCTAGATAGAGAGGTGTGACCCATATAGAGAAGTACCCTACATAGAGATGACCTCTA
>WURV02172580.1:0-14135 GCA_011762755.2 Epimenia babai | reverse complement strand
TATCAGGTGATATATATATATGAACTCCACAATACAGATTATCATTTGCATGTAGTTAATCTAACAACCCATCGTATAGTGTAACCTATTCCATTGTATATAACAATAATGGCATTTATAATCTTTTTAATGCAAAAATCTTTTCACTTCATGACTAGCAATTGATTGAATTAGTCGACCCAATAATAAAGATATAGTAAAGGAAATAATAGAAGTAACGAAATAAATCATGTCTTTTCGAAATATTTTGAACATTTAGTAAATTCCACACCACTGTATATGTTTACCCGGCCAACGGTTTTTCATATATTGTACTCTCTATATGGGTATATTAAAGTTGTACTAATGCACAAGGAAATTTTTAGATATTCACATTTGAGAATTAAAGAATGCATCTATGTGGTGTTTATTAAAGTTAGTGTGTCATTTCCTACACCCGTTCTTTCTTGTCTAATTAAAACCATAAAGAACCAAATACGATTAGTCCCTCGCGTTATTTGCTCTGCCTAACGTAACAAAAGTCGCGCGAAATGGTAGATAAACACCCGAGATGCTTGTTTAAGACGAGAGCATTATACCTTCAATGAGTCTGGGGTGTTTGTTCAGGGCACGTTGTGGCCTGGTCGTAGCCGAGGTGGTGTTAATACGCATTTTGTTTACGTGCTAATTCACTAATCCGCCGAAGAAACTGCGAGCTTAATGATATAATACGCTGACAAAAGCCCAACACGGAAGCGCGTTTTGGAGGATGAACGCTTCAGGAATGAGATCGTTAGATCGCGCATGTTTATGGGTCTAATGGATCGGTAGGAACGACAAGCGTAATGAGGTAACACGATAGCAATAGGCAAATATGAAAAGAAGTTTCTATACAGCGATATAGATGGCAGATAATGTAATTTAGTCTTTGTTTCATTCCTTTTTTGTTTGAAAATAACGCACTTTACTTGTAAGATAAGTATCCAACCACAAATTTTTTACAATTCTTATGGGGGTAGAGTGGGAAAATGGAGCTGAAACCGCGAGAAGTTCTTTGACCCTAAAGGTCAAGGAGATCCCGATATATTCTCTGAATTTTAATCCGATTACTGGGATCTGAAATTACACTACATGGATGACATAGGGGAAGGGATCAGAAAATACGGTGTACGTCAACGGAATCTCCGCCGTGTCGATGGAGTTTATTTGTCAACAGTCCAGTATGAGTAGCCGTGCTAGTCTTATCAAGTAAAGAAAAATTACAAACAGTTTTTGAGACAAATGGAATATACTAACGAAAGTGCTTTCGGATATAATAGGAATCTCTTTCATCTGAGTTATTTTTATGAATGAGTTGTCTTCCTACTGGTGAAGAAAAAACAGCGTGGATCACATAGATAAAAAAGATCACGTCGTTCGCTGGATTTCTTTGGAAAATAATTTACCTTTCATTACGATATGGGCAGTGGGGTAATAAAGTTTGAAAAAAAATGTGGTTAATGATTTTTTTCTTTCAAGGTTAGCCGACAGCCTATTGGCCGCAACCAAGCGTGTTTCCGAAATGTTGTTGGTTGGAAAGGGGTGGAAACTTATAAACATGTCTTGATTATCTCAAGAAATGCCGTGAGTGAGGTGTAGTTATCTCGTGGAGCGATAATGTTAGCAAAGTCAGTCATCGTTACATGACGCTGAGCCAAGAACCCGGGAGAGGTTAACGGATAGCGAAGAACGTCTTCACGTGGATAGCAACGCTTCCGTATTCGTGACCAAATTTGCTTTCGCAAATTCCTTTCCTTTTTCGATATTTGTTCTACTTTCCACCGTATTATTCGACATTGTTATCCACTTCACGCTCACTGTAAATGTACATAGTTGTATCTAACTAATTGATCTATATTACCTGTATACCGTTAGATGTTGATTTTCTATAATTTAAGTAATTACATTATAGTCTTAGACCATGAGGCTATTGTTTCATATAAAGTGTGTTTGACAGCTCTGCTAATAAGCACACTTTAAAGAAATAAATATCATTCAATTTCGCCTGAAAGTATCATGCTTTATGACGTAAAAAAAACATAAAATAAGATTTGCTCGTACTAGTTTATCATTAATTCGGCTTAAAAATCATCATAATCCATACTCATTCACTGTTATTCCAACTCGCTATAATTATGACGACGTCATCGACATGAACAAATCCGCAGATACGTGCCGATTAGAATCTTTCCTGAGATAACAATACAATAATTATTAATGTCCAAATGAATAACTATGGCGCGCATTAAAATTATTTTTTGTGGCATACGTGATATAGAAACGCGACACTTTCACGACTAAATGAAATTGAGATTAGAACGAACTTTAAGTTTCATTTGTACGAGTTAATGTTAATCAAGAAAATAAAAACAGGACCATGATCAATAAAAAATACTTCCGAATGACCGATATTATTATGACCGTGATTAATAATAAATTTTATTGAATGCCCTATATTTATGAAAACAAATCCACGCCTTCCTTACATAGTAACTCCATTTTTGCATATTATTATCCAGAGTTGACGGTGTTTTCTACTGTCGATAGACGGTAGATTTGGCAACGTCAGTAATCTTTCCGCTCTAAATCGAGCGTCGGTTATCCAATTATTTTTCCAAAACCGTACAAAATATATGCTAGGTGTATAGTTTAAAGATTACACCGACGACTCTGAGGTCTTCTGCATTTAACTACACCGTATTAATTACATTTGTGGGCATCGATGTGAAGAGGGTTAAAGGGACGAACTAGAAAGGTGTCTGATAATTTCATTTCCACTTTTTTTATTTTTGCAGGTACCTTATTTGTTTACTACGATGGCGTGTATGAATGATAGTAGTTCGTGAAAATGTATCAATTGGGAATGCGCGTGTGAATAGCTTAGTTTTTGGTGGGAGCCGAACCCATGATCTCAAGATGACCGATCTAGTGCTCTACCAACTGAGCGACCAGGAAGGACTTTCATCTTTGCATTTCGGTGGCAATTAACACACTCTGTTTAGAAATCTTCAGCATTCCAGCAATATACAAATATATTACAAACGGGATATGATCCAATATTGGAATCGTAAGACGCTGTTTCCTTTTTCGGTATATAACCCTAACATAACCCAAACATTTGATGTTTTTTATTTTTTTATGTTTTTCCTGTGATATTTAACATAGTTTTAAAGCGTTTTTATATGTCTGACACTGCAAATATGAGATGGGTGCTGTAATATTTGTAGTTATATTTTTTATATGTGATCTTACTGTATATGCCCTTTTTTACCTTCGATTTATTCATGGTGTACCGAGTTCGATTTTGAACCGTATTCCGTGTGTTTCTAGTTAATCATAATAACTATAAATTTGTAAAGTGTCTTTGATAGCCATGTGTTAAAAAGGCACTTTAAATCAGTAAAAACTTCATTTCATAAAAAGTAGGTGGTCATAAAGCTTCCAGAATAACACGAGAGAAATACGTATAAAAAAATCTTTGCTAACGTCAGTGTATTTTTTTCTCGTAGTTTGCCATGACAGAGCGCGGAATCTATGCCGATGACTACATCTACCGTAAAACGTCATCCAGACGTGTGAATATTCAAGTATGGGAAATTAATTGTAACGTTTTGAGGTTTTGGATAACGGTATATTAATGTCAGGACGTAAGGGCGTTCCGCGTAAGTTTCTCGATGAACCGAAGAATGGGTGTCATGTACAGTTAATCTTGCGATAGACCGTTGCAGAATGCGTGGTTAATTGTTTGCAATAAAGAAGATACATTGGAGACCACAGGGGGAGCGTGCGAACTAACCACAATTATAAAGATTTGTTAAAATGACGACGCAAATGGAAGCATGCAACTAGGAAATAATCGGTTGAAGGTCGCCAATTACGTGTCAGATCAGGAGACTTGGTCCAGGCGATACCCGTATCCCTCGGGTAACGGGTTGACATATTGTTTCTATAAGGCGCCGAGAGAGCGTCGTGGCACGGGTGGCGGACAATCAACTTTCGTACCGCATCACTGCCGTTCAATGGACAGTTAAATGACTTTTAAACGCTGGGCATTAAAGACGGACGAGGAGACTGTGTATATATCAATAGCTTTTAGCAACCAGGGATACACTCCTCCCACATTCGTCAGTACATGAATCTGCCGAGAGACTGTGCTATATATAACGCGCATCGACCGCGTAGGAAGATATTTTACGAGGATCTCATTGTATCGATTCACGAGAGATACAGAGGTGACATCTTTTGACAGACTGATATAAACGTCAACATGGGCTTTTACCTATCGAGTTTACGCCATATATTTTGCACCTGACGTAGTATACCACCTCAATCTTTATATTAGTTCGTCAAAAGGTGTCGCCTTGGTTTTTATTGTATTTACGTTACGACTAACCCGGCAACCTACCCTTCCTTGATTGTAGCGAGTTGTTTGATATAGATGAGAGAAAAGAGTAAATATCCGCGGATACCTGGCGAGGTATATCCGCATAAGAAACCTCCTATTGAACATTAGGTATATGGGTAAATAAATAGGGTTTTACATTTCCTTCGTATATCGCACAAGAACAAAATGTGCGGCGAAATCTAACAAGTCACTGTGGAGTAACTTCTGTGTATCTACGAGACAAGTAAAGTGTTTTTAATTTAAAGTGATCTTGGTGCCAAAAGTGCCCATTCACCACCTTGTTAACTGCATTCAAATACATTAAATGAAAATCAACGAAATAAGACTTAAATGACTGCTAACTTTGTATATCATATGTACGTCATCACCTGCTATGGCTACTGTCAGTGAGCTATTATTTATCTTCTCACCTTTAGTAACTCATTTTTCTTGACTCATAGATGATAACCATATAAAGTAGATTATCGACAAACTATTAGAGACATAATCTGATTCAGAGTTATTATTAGTGTGGAGTGTGTTATAAGGTAATCACATAAGGTAAGGCTAAGCAAATCAGGTAATCTACGATATTTACGACTCTGTCGCTCGTGTCCGTCGCAACATTCACGACCGTGTTGCGAGTTACTTAAACACTAATACTATAATAATAAACTTGATCGAAAATTCATCGGAAAATGATTTCCGTCATTGATGGTGTTTGATTTATAGAAATATGAATAATTTATTCGTTGTTTGTGGACACTTGTATCGCATGAAACAGCATAAACTATTGATAAAACGATTTGAAAGTTGCCAACCATTACTACCAACTAGTGAAGCGTTGTTGAAACGCCGCAAAACAAACTGACCCGGTCGTTATTTGTTCAGCGATTGTCCGCTTTCTTCGCGCCCGAATGACAAGACATTCCACCTGGTCACATAGTCATAAATTCGCACGTCAGGTCTTTATGAACTTGTCAATTAAGGAAGGCTACTAAGGTAGTCCACAGAAAAGACACGATGTTTGCAGGGATACTCGAACGCGTAACTTTATGCGACGTCAGCACTGATCGTTCTTCGATCGTTCTTCGATCGTTACGACACTCATTTACTCTCGGCAAATGTTCGCATTAAGTTTCAACTGTCGCGTGTGATTTACATAGACGCGTTGTTTCCGTATACACCCTCGGACTATTACCGACGGTGGCAACAAACCGCTACCGCTAACGGGCCTTTGTTACATATCACACCCGTGATCGAGACTATCCGGGTGCATCGTTTTAAATGTCATTAGTAGTTTCCTTTGTATATTAGTGGTATTTCCCCTGTCGGTTTGAGCCGCAATCAAAGATAGCGCGAAACTATGGTTTATGGAGCTGGGTGACTGTGCACAATCGAACGAAAAGAACATCTTCAGCAAAAAAGACGCAACACCATACATAACGGGATATCAGGAAAATTTAATCGAGAAATGTCAAATATTATCCTGATGTATCGCTGGAATAAACGAGTTCAATGAGTTCGAATCTCAACCGAATGAATTCAACCGAATCCCAACCGAATCTCAACCGAATCTCAACCGAATGAATTCAACCGAATCCCAACCGAATCTCAACCGAATGAATTCAACCGAATCCCAACCGAATGAATCCAACCGAATCTCAACCGGTTCTATAAGGGTGTCAAATACCTAAATGCACAAGAGAAAGAACGCCTTTCTAGCAAAGCAAAAATCGGAAGTTTCGAGGACAACAGTCCCCATTTCCAACCACATAAACAACACGCGCTATAAGTATATATTAATATATACAGCAATGCACGTCCATACATCCCGGACTAATACCATATAACCTACCGGTTAAATGAAAATATACTTGTTGTATTTTTATACTCAGGTTTATATCATATCATTTATTGTGTACAATAAATAGATTGATTCACTTATTATGTTCAATGGCTTGTTGATTATAAACTCGAAAGGGCATATCGAATAAACTTTGTTTCTGTCTTTGATACATGTCTGCATTTGAGAACGGTACGACGTAAATTTTTTGCAGTTTTAGTTGATTGTCACAATAGACTATACATATATTTTTTTATTAATCCATCCAGTGTAACTACTGCTATTAATTGCTATGGTGTGGGTTGGAACGTTTGTGCCTTGTGCGGAACCGCGTTTTCTATGGCACCTGGGAAGTATTTTGATGTTCCCATCTTGAAACATGTTTGTGTCTTTGTGCAGAAAACCGGCATGCAATTCACACGTTGGTGCCCTGCACAGGGGCATGGACAGGTTTTTGGGGTGGGGACACCAGCAGGTTCCCCCGGTGGGGCACGGCGTCGCGCTTTCTCTTTTGTGAAAGCACATGCGCCCCGGAATCCATTACAGTTGAGGCAAAAGCGCAACATGCTGGAGTTTAAACTCACTCTGTGTCCTCATATTATCTTGGTCGCCATGCTTACTGCTTACTGCTTACTGTTATCTGTTCCTGCGTTAATATTCGTATACCCGTACGGGTTATTTTCGAATAAACTGAATTGAATTGAATTGTCTTGTAAGTTAGTGCGCCGCCAAAGACGAAATTTTGCTGTATATCCTATTCCCTTAAAATAGAGGGAAGCTTCCAATCAGGTTGACAGACTCATCAACTTTATTGTGAAGTTTCGCTGATAAACCAAACGCATAAACTTTAACCCAACCCCTTACCCTGATATAGTTTAGTTTTTACGGTACTATTGACATTTACGCGCGATAATTTCATCATCAGTTATTTCAAAATAAAACAGTATAAAATAGAGCAAATTGCGACTGAATTACGGCTATCTATAGGTATGTAAGAGTACTACTGATTTTGATTTTAAAAAATAGTGTTGTTCACCGAGCGTCCCCAATCTGTATGTATATGTATGTATCATCGCTGCTCCACCCTTGCCAGTTATATGTTAGGTTTACCACATACAAAGTGATCACAAATCGTTCAAGCGCAATGCGCGTTTAGAGCGAATCTAGTTACTCCGCAATCACGTGATCACCACAATCCGCGTAGTTTTCCTTTTATTGTGTACATATTGTTTGCTTTTTTGTAGAAAAATAAACGTTTGTTGACCCCGTAACAGTGATATTTTAATAAAACGTATGTGCAATATAAGATTGTGTGTTATCTATTGGCAATCTCCATGCATGAAAAGTATAACTTCTATTAATTATCAAGTCTTAAAATGGAAATCTCGTCAATGGGTTATTTTTTAAAAAGCAATATATATATATTTGTTATTTCAAAATTTCAAACCCTCAACATATAAACATTAAATAATATGATATATCACAAAGCAATAAGTATTTCCGACGCAGATAACGGTAATATATGTGATCGATGTTACATACGTGTTCTGAAGCACGCAAATGTATTCATTCGTGTTACAGATGTTTACCGGTCACCTATCCCTCTTTCGCAGCATATCCAATAACATCATATTAACTATTCAGTTTCCCGTTTACTCGCTTTTGTTGTCAGCGGTTCCGAGTGGCGATTAGAACAAGATTCGGTATACTAATATTTTATTATGCTTATTAGAACCTTTATCTTCTTAATCTTCTTTTGTTCTACTTTTTCTTTACCTACTTTCGATTCAACCCTGAATATTAATAAACCAAATAGGCTGTTTTTCTAAAAGGGCAAGAATCGCCGACACTACGATTACCTTGATAATCAGCCTATCCTCAACTAATTGATTGATTTTATTAAGAAAACATGATAAATTGAACGTAGTCGTTTTGTTTCGTAATTTTATTTTCTAAAAGGGCAAGAATGGCCGACTCTACGATTACCTTGATAATCACGACATGGCTAACACGGCAACCCACACCTCTATGCTTGATAATCAGCCTATCCTCTACCAATCGATTGATTTTATTAAGAAAACATGATAAATTGAAGGTAGCCGCTTTGTTTCCTGGGTAACAACGAAGAAATACAGTTTGCCAATTCGGTAGAGCACCAGAACGGTCATTCAAAAGTTGCGGGTTTCGACCCATTTGAAGGACGATATTTTTATGTGTGGATCACTGCTAAGAAAACAAGACGCGAAGATCGAGAAATATTCTCACACCCTCAGATCATTATTGAGATCGTTCCAGGTCTTTCTTAAAGGATATTACGGTCGGCATATATAAATCATTATTCAGCACACTGGCTCTCGCGTTCGTAGAGATAGCATTATCTTATTTATTTATTTATTTTTGAAAATTTATTATATTTAACGGTTCCGCTAAGAAATGTTTTTTTCATTTAGTCGCTGTAGGTTGTATTTTTTGGTATTGTTAATTGGTTTATACCTAATAAAATGACGGACACATAAATTGACTGAATATTCACTCTAGATCCGAGGGAGGGATACAATTAGGTATTAATTGATTCGCTGGCACATAATTTCGCTAACATAGCTGCCAATCGACGCTTCGACCAGGAATACAATAACGAAGATATTCCAATCAGATAATCTCCACCCAAACACGAGATTTACTACAAACTGTAATTGAATCGTGAAGCCTCGCGGATCATCACAATAGATCGAGAATTGCCGCGGGGGTGAAGGACTCGAACACGCTGTCAGCTTCTGCCCTTTCCAGCCAGTCTTCTGAGACTTGCGTGGGTTCTTGTATAAGAATAGATAATGTCACCGGGCGCCCACTTATAAGTGCGGAGCCTCGAGCTATGATATAGCTTCGCGCGTTAAAGTCGTCCCGTGACATCGCGTTTGACAACACGGGAGACGATGTTTTGCGGATAGAGAATGATTAGAACAACGACCAAAGTTGTTGTACGGTGGTGTCCAGCTATTGATATTGGTACCTCTGGGATTGGTCCCATTGGTATGTCATCCAGGTCGACTTACTCATAATTCGGCGAGGTGTCGAGACAGCTCGTTCGACATGCCAGATTTCACCTCAAATATGTCGAAACTGCCATCGATTTACCTCGCAATCGCCATTAACCGTTATCTATGCAAGATTAAGTCTTCAATTACGCGTTATAGTACGATAGTGTCACTGTTTTTATCCGAGAATATGAGGTCGCATTCACAAACGAGGTTGCATATGTCAGAGATTTGAGAATATTTCGAACGATATAAGTTATACGATGTGTAGTTTATGTGACGACTTAAGGCGATGTATTTTTAGCCTAGCAGGCTTTCCTTACATGAGTGAAATATGGATAAAAAACGACACCCTGTTGTACACGCTCTTTATGATAGTATTAATTATCTTCTGTATTGGCTCTTCGTGTAGGCCCTTTCAATGTACGATCAGCGTCACTATGGTTTGCGTTGTTATTCAGACTATGTCCCTATCTCTCGTTCGTGTTCAGACAATTTCACCAACACAAACCGACCAACAGATGAATATACAACCTAGCTATTGTTTTCGTGTCTCTAATCGAGTAAAAATACACGCCCGATAATAAACTTTAAAACGATTCGTTCAGCATTTACGTAGATTCAACTCTGGCTTTGACCTACGATATACGTATTCAGAGTGTTTCTTCAAGAAATTTACCCGCTGGTATTTTGATAGCCGTAGGTAACTCGAGTCTGAACGATCTCTGAATGGGTGATCGTCATGCAAACGTCATTATGATTAACGATCTCTAGTGGCAGTGTATGGTTCCTACCTCCTTCTGCGGTATTGTGCTCAACTCTTAGGTATTCTTGCGAGTTCCTGATGCGTGGTCAAGGCGATGATCGTATAATTAACTGGTAATAAGCTTTAATCTTGCCTTTATTGTGATCTAATAGCGCGGATACGAAAGAATGCACCGCCCACTGTCGATGTTACGAACGTAACAATGGGGTAGATAGAAACCTCGTGAATCTCAATTGAGATCGCGACGCAGTAAACATCGCGTACAAAGACATCGATGCTCTTCACAAAGACCTCGAGATAGACTCGCTTACAAGGATGCAGTCAATAATTGGGTGATTAAATAGAGGGTAAACAACTATTGTGGTTGTCGTAGGTGTTCTCAGCGTGCCACGGACGATCCCACACGCCCCCAGCAAGAAAAAGACGTGCATTATGTGAACATCGCAAAGACGATCTCAGGCCAACGACTTCAGTCCATAAAAAGATCATTTGATGAAATGCCGGTAGTGAAAAATTTTCGAACGACTCCATTAAATTCTCGTTTTTTTCACCTACGATAAATACACAGGTAACACTTTTTGCCTGATTGGCCAATCGTGACGATTGTACCTGACGATACTTAACGGAGAAGTGTTACTTTTGTATTTCTCGTATTTACGATATGGCTCATGCACCAACTCGCATCTCTTTTTTAACTTGGCAGATCAAAGTAACTCACACAAACTGTAAATTCTATAGCGATTAAAATAAAGTCTTGAATTTATATCTAGATATCTGTATTAAAATTCCATCAAATCCCCTGAACGCGCACATAGAGTATAAATTTATTACATTTTATTCCTATAATTACAAAATAATTAGTATAAGTCTACGAAATATCCAAATACACTCAATACAATATTCCATTGAATAATGCCGATCAAAGTAAAGTTCAAACTGCTAATTCATTATCAACTCTATGCGTATCATGCATCGTAAGTTCAATAGGAAATGTGCATGATTTTCGTACTTATATATTGAGAAAGATTAGTCGTGGAATGGTTTATTATAAAAATATCTTCAGGATATGTTACATATCCTGTTACATAACAGGGCAATGCTGTACGTGCGACTGACATTTAATTATAAAGTAGCACCAAAACTTCGCTTTTATCTTTACCTTTTCAACATAATTTAACATTACTGATCAATTTAACCGCGTCTTGCAGACGTGTGCGATCATTAATTGGATATAAATTTAGTAAACATTTTTTTAATTGCCGTATCATATACATTTAATTATAATGATTTATTTTATATAACCCGCTTTAAGATACACCTGTAAATAACAAAAGTGCCTAACAGATTTCTTCAAACAGATTTAACACTATAAAAGTAAGACTATTTCTTGGTAAGACATGAAAACAGCGATCAATTAAAATGACCAATTCGCAAACGGATATCAGAGCGTTATTTATACCGTATGACGCTATTTACGTGTATTTGTTAAACAGGTCGTTTTTGTGTGTTTTTATATTTTTTGATTGACAAATGGCTTTTATATGATCGGGAAGCGAGTTCCGACAGAGTTTAAGAGTTATTGTGATTCGGGTTGCTACGATTTGGGACATTTTGGTTGTTGGACATTTGTTGTTTGAGTAGCGTGTGTTGCACCTAACTGTTGTTGGACTAATGGTTGCAACACTGGGTAAATGTTGAAGATAGATAGGAGCCGTTTCGTTTACGCATTTATAAGCCAGGAGAATGATTTTAGACTCCATGCGTGCCTCTACAGGGAGTGCAGTTTTTGGAGAAGTGGCGATGGACACTGTACCGCTTGCCGCAGGACGAGACGGGACTTTAGATGTCTCCATCAATAATATGCAAACGACGATGGTGGCTTGAATACGTGGATTGTCTGGAACTTCTAATTTGGAAGCGACACGAGTCACCCCCATATCTCAACAGTCTAATATCGTCACCCGCGTGTGCAGTTTCGCCGACGTCTTTGTTCAGCCGAGCGCTGACGTTGTCGTAGCGAACGCGGAGAAAAGCCGAACCAGAAAAATTTATGCAAACATTAAGTGACACATACGGTTTATTAATCTTATAGTAGAGATGTCGGTAAATGCCCTATAGTGAACGGTATGCTAAACATAACGCACTAATGACCAACTGGAAAAGATAACTACGAAGTCAGCATTCATGTAGAGAAGAAGTTAAGTCAGTGGGATCTTTAAAATTAGAGCAACCAGTTATACAGCGCCAGCGGTGCCGCGTGTTGAAGCCTAGTTGCCAGTTCGAACCCGCACAAGCCGATGATCTTTCATTGCGTACTCCACTAATAAAATTAATAAGATTTTCGTGTTTCAATATTGAAGACAATTTTGTATTGAAATGTTTGTCACGAGTGCGACATTTACTAGTATTAATCAAGTAGCATAAAGACCTCGCTTCGTCTTGTTCTCTTCTGACACCAGGTTTATCTTTTTCATGCAAAGACAGAACGGAAAGTTTACTCAACAACAAAGCTGGTTGGGACATTGCCTATTTCTGATTTTTTTTATATTCCATGGTAAGGAGTTTGATGAATATATATTCGTAGTAAGGAGGCCTGAATCCTGACCAATTAAATTGATTTCAAATCGTCTGCAGCTGTGGAACCCGCTATCTTAGTGGCGGTGGTGATGAGAAGGAATATTTTGTGACTAGGTTAATGTCTTCTGAAAACATCGATGCAGGCAACACGACTTAGTAGCAGTGGCAATGGTATTGGAAGCAAAAGTGAAAGAGGAAGTATCGGAAGAGGTAGAGGAAGTAGATGTGAACGTAGAGGTAGAATGTACAGGTAGCTGTAGAAGAGGTAGAGGTAGAAGCACAGCCTGCAGTAGACCTATGCAAGCACAGCAAGGCATAAACAGAATGATTTCGGGACAAAAAACAAGACTATATAACTATAACTATGGTCCGGACATGAGCACTTGTGTTTCGCCACGAATTATCATAATTCGCGATATCGCCCGACCATGTTCAAGATCTTGCGACGCGACGGGACGAGCCACTCGTTGACGACTGCCAGGATATATAGCTATCAGGCCTTTGTGGCGAGCATCCCGCTTCTCGCAGCACCAGCATTCTTCGCACGCGACCTTTCCCCCGCATTACCCGCCACAATTCATCAACGAAACGCCGCCCAAATTCACTCATCATCTCCGTATTGTTCGCTTTATTTTCGTTTAATTTACAGCTTTCCTTTTCGCTTAATGCGCAATTAACGACCGACCCGGAGCGCATCTCAATTACTGATTGAATAGACAGCACCAAGAGACATTGATTCCGCCATCTAACGCCACGCGACAAGGATTCAATAAGAGCTAATGAGATTCTTGGTTTGTTCTTTAGCCATTTTCTTCCGCGTTTAATAGCGGCAGCTTGAAATGGACGATTTAATCAAAATAGACCGCTTGATTAAATACCTTTATTGATGTATGTGGATATACGGGGTGTGTCAAAAAAGGACCCCACCCCTGGGTAATTACTTATTATTTATTTATTTGTCTTCTGATTTGAATAAAATTTATCGCGATTCAGTGGAACTAAATTCTACACATTTCACCAAAATTATATTGCCATACCCCTTCATATCACTAAAGAGAATTAGATTGAAAATCGAAATTTAAAAATCGCAATAAACAAAACTATATTTGATGACGGGAGTGGCTGTATTCTGGCAACGGTGCCATTCGAATCCACATATCGCAAATGACTGGTGCACTAAGCCCGAGGCGCGTTCTCTCGGTAATCCCGAATGTTGCATTAGAATTTTGGGGCCTGAAACCAGCGACATTGCCATTTTTCCCAACAATTTGCTCACAGGATAAAAAATACGTTGGCAGTGGTGGGATTCGAATCCACGCCTTCGAAGAGACTGGTGCCTAAAACCAGCGCGGGTTCGAAACTTCCACCAGTCGACTTTTCTGCGGTGATCTTCAGCAAGTCATTTATCCCCGATTGCTGGAGTAAACCCGTTTCTAAAATGGGTAGATGCTCGATATTATCCTTGGCGGGGTGATATGTGAGTATCGAAGGTATTGTATATGCGCTGAA
>WURV02172569.1:0-14137 GCA_011762755.2 Epimenia babai | reverse complement strand
GAAGCCAGCCATATCTTTATATATCATATGCCATTAAGGTATGTTCTTAGAAATCTCATTTTTTCGTTTTTTCACTTCTTCATGTACTCACCTGATATATGTATGTAGATCTAGTATGTTGTATATACCTTGTGGCTTCGAATCAATAATGATTCTCTCCCATTACACCTGTAAGCTCTGACCACTCAACAAAGTAACCATCACAAAGTGGCAATAACACTGTAAGATCGAAGTCATTACTAATAACACTGTAAGATTGAAGTTATTACAAATGACAATGGCCACTTTAATAAGGCTAATAACGTACATTGCCACGAATTGTATCACCCGGTGTTATTTATATTTGTTTATATTTTACTGTAGGTATAGATATCATCAGGTATAATCTTTTTGTGATCCTAGTGGAGATACCACCAGGTGTAATCTCTTTGTGATTCTAGTGGAGATGTCACCAGGCGTAATCTCTTTGTGATTCTAGTGGAGATGTCACCAGGTGTAATCCTTTTGTGATTCTAGTGGAGATGTCACCAGGTGTAATCTCTTTGTGATTCTAGTGGAAAGGTCACCAGGCGTAATCTCTTTGTGATTCTAGCGGAGATGTCACCAGGTGTAATCTCTTTGTGATTCTAGTGGAGATGTCACCAGGTGTAATCTCTTTTGATCCCAGTGCATATACCATCAGGTGTCATTTCGTTTCACGGATGCACAAATCACCATGTTTAACCAATATTTCCCTCTAGGTTGAGATATTACGAGGCTTATTCTCTCGCTTTCCATCCAGGTGGAGATATCGCCGTACCTGCCCAACACGGAACTGTTTGAGTGGGCTCGAGCACATGGTATCGTGGTGACTGCTTACAGCCCGTTTGGTTCACCTGACCGGCCATGGTTGGTACCTCCAGTGATGGTTATGTCGTGTGTATAAGCAAAAGTTTTTTCGATATACCGGTTTTATATATGACAACTATGAAGAAACTGCGAAAAAACAATGAATTACATAACTATGGTTTGATACTTGACTTACTAAATGACTGAATGGTTAGAAAAGTAAAGTCACTCGACTGGACATAATGCACATGTTTATTGTAAAGAAAGTATTTAACATCAATCACTGTGATATACGGAGTGTCTGGAAGAGAATAATCAGTCACTGTGATATCCGGTGTGTCTGGAAGAGAATAATCAGTCGCTGTGATTTCCGGTGTGTCTTGAAGAAAACTGTGATACCCGGTGTGTCTTGAAGAGAACTGTGATACCCGGTGTGTCTTGAAGAGAATAATCAGTCACTGTGATATTCGGTGTGTCTTGAAGAGAATAATCAGTCATTGTGATATCCGGTGTGTCTGTAAGAGAATAATCAGTCGCTGTGATTTCCGGTGTGTCTTGAAGAGAATAGTCAGTCACTGCGATATCCAGTCTGTCTGGAAGAGAATAATCAGTCACTGCGATATCCAGTGTCTTGAAGAGAATAATCAGTCACTGCGATACCCAGTGTGTCTTGAAGAGAATAATCAGTCACTGCGATATCCGGTGTGTCTTGAAGGGAATAATCAGTCGCTGTGATTTCCGGTGTGTCTGGAAGAGAATAATCAGTCACTGCGATATCCAGTGTGTCTTGAAGAGAATAATCAGTCACTGCGATATCCAGTGTCTTGAAGAGACTAATCAGTTACTGTGATATACGGAGAGTGTACAAGGGAATAATCAGTTACTGTGATGTACGGAGAGTGTACAAGGGAATAATCAGTTACTGTGATATACGGAGAGTCTACAAGGGAATAATCAGTTACTGTGATATACGGAGAGTCTACAAGGGAATAATCAGTCATTGTGATATACGGAGAGTCTACAAGGGAATAATCAGTCACTGTGATATACGGAGAGTCTACAAGGGAATAATCAGTCACTGTGATATACGGAGAGTCTACAAGGGAATAATCAGTTATCAGTTGATATCCAGGCAACGTTACTTATCCATTCAGTGTAAATCACCCAAATCTTTTCATTTGAACTAATAATTGCAAATTTCATGCTCAATCTGCAGTCTTCTAATCTAGACTCCAATATTCACATCTAGACTTCTAATTACAAATTCTTGTTATTGCTCGACATCATACAACCGCGTATTTAAAAAGTATTGAAGCCACAGTGATTGTTACTCGATTAATTTTATAATAATCCCATTTTTATTGAGTGACGAGGTAAAACCTCGTTGACCTTTCAACTAGGCGACGTCGCGATTTTCTCTACGTCTTCGTGACCTTTTTTAAGTAGCAAATAAAATATGCGTCAGGGCCGATGCAAGTGATCGAGTGTTGTTCGATGAACCGAAGGTCAAGGCCATCGCCACTGCGCACAACAAAAGTCCTGCCCAGGTAACTTACAGATAAGGATTTCTACTAGTTGATTGGTTCACCTGCGCTCCAATCATCTGTTGAGCGTTGTACATTGGCCGATCGCGCGATTAACTTTTTTTACCTCAAAAACCGTTTGTCGTTTTTTTCGCAATTTTCTGTTCCTGCATTGTTCTCATACAGATCTGTTTGCGGTATCGCCACTGGAGGAAATTCTTTCATGACAAATTTAGTCCATCTCTTTCCCGGTCTGATTCAGATTTGATGAAGGTTGCCTCATCGAAATTTTGATTGTCAATTTATTGTGATTTTCTGTTTACATGCAATATCAATCTACATAGTTACTCTCACGAATGTGTTTCTCTCGCATCATTCTGTATTATAAATTTAATCAATACGCTTTTATATGTTGTGGTCATCATGCATCATGTATATGTGTTACCTTAGGTTGAATATAAGCCGAGAATATTACTTACGTATAAATCAATATGATCGGAGATAAATTAATAAGTAATTTAGTTACACTTTTTCTCATGCATATGTCGCGAGGATGCAATTAGAAAAAGGAATGTTTACTTACTATTACTATATGAATGATTTCTTTATATTCAGGTAGGCGATTTCGCGACCTAGATGTACCTTTTCATGCGTGCCTGCTTTATGGGGCGTTATTTATGACGTATTCAATAACATTGCTGCTTATGAAATCTTATCCATTTACAATTCTCATCACACACGTCATCAAACGGTATTCTGTAGTACATGATGAGAGGAATGAACCCACGATCTCTGTATTACTAGACAGGTGCTCTACCAACCGAGATACCTGGGTAGACGTTCTGCGCAATGACACTGTACGAGAGATATGCAGCAGGAAAACGTCAGCCTCTGTTGGTCCGTCGGTAGAGCACCTCTGAAGGGCGTGGATTCGAGCCCCACAGGAGGCACAGTTTTTCCCGCGCCTATCTCTCCTCGCATTTATAGAACCATTGTAGCTACCCCTATTAACATTCTGTAGTATATTATACGTGAATAGTGCTAGCTAATCCATCACCCTACCCGCAGCCACACAGATTTGTGCCGTAATCGCCATTCACAGGTGCTAATTCGATGGGGGATACAGCGTGGCTACGTCATTATCCCAAAGAGCGTGACCAAGCAGAGAATCATCGCGAACTCCCAGGTTAATGATCGACAAAATCGAACGAGCAGCTAGGTTTCAGTGCCACCCTATGAATGGTAGTAAATGTCAGTCACAATTCTATTTTGTTATATTGTAATTGCCACAGATATTTATATCCATTCTAACTTTATCTTTAATTAAAAATTACTAGTTATCTAAGGGAGCTAATTCTATATAATTCACGCAATATTTAATTCCTTTGTCAAACTTATTTGTATTTGTATACACGTATTTGTGTTCTATCTAATTTGTGACTACTGATTGTATTTTTTTGTGTATATAAGTACAACCACAATTTCATCGCCTGCGATATGAATGCCTGTTATTACATCATTGTCACGTCAGGTTTTCGACTTCGAGCTGTCCCCCGAGGAGATGGCGTCCCTCTTGACCTTTGAACCGATTCGTGCATGCGTCCGTCCGTGGTTAGTCTCTACTATTGACAACTCTGCCCTTTATATATTCCTGAGTTCAGTTATCGCCCTGCAAGTTTACTGTCTTCTTGTGTATACAAATATCTCTTTACCAGTCTTCTGTCTTATATACAAATATATCTCTACCCCTCTACGGTCATTATATATACAAGTTTCTCTCTCTACCAGTTTACTATATTTGTAAATACGTATATCTCTACCAATCCACTGTATTATGTACAAATATCTCTCTACCCCTCTACTGACTTTGTATTTATAAATTTCTGTCTTTACCAGTCTACTGTCTTTGTATGTACACGTCTCTCTACCAGTCTAAGGTATGTACTGTACATCCCTTTACCAGTCTGCATATTCTATACGCATATATATATATATATATATACACACACACACACACATACAATATACACACACGATTATTCATTTGACACGGTTTACACCAGAAGCTCTGTATTCCAACAATTAACGAGGTTCCCCTGTCGTTTTGTAGGATGACCCAGTCCAAGTATTTCCCGTTTTAGATGCCCCTCCACGTGAACTGTCTCATCCCTCAACCAGCCACGGCTGCGAGTGGTTTCATGCATTACTCGTGCCATAACAATAAATATTTTTAATTTTAATAATTGACGAAAACTCTTCAATGAAGGCTCTTAATGATGGGTTACATAATAGGGCTAATTCCAACTTGTTCGTACATACCTTACCTTAATATTGGACCGTACCTGTTTAATTATCGGGTTATTTAACGGTGCGTCTAAATAAATGCTGGAAGCTAACGTGGCCGTTCGTTTGGGTAAAAGGTGTCCGTGTATTAGTTATTGTCATTTTGCTAAGTTCGATTTAGGGTTATTTTGTTGCCAAATGTAAAAGGCGAGGTTTTAGCGCTACTTTATTAATTGGCTGTGAATGTCGGTGTTGGACTCATAATATCGCCTCCTGAAATTTTGCAGTAAGCCAGTTCAGTAGAAATATTTCTCTGTATTCCAGCAACTAAAAATCATTAGTTTGTGCTGATTGAAATTCCAATGAAATTTTTCCATGAAAAGCCAGGTTTTGATCACCGCGCGACGTGCTGAAAATTGGCTGGGTTACCTCGATTCTAGGCACAGCAAAACTTTAGTGGTGAAAGCTGAGATTGAGATACAACCACAAAATCAAAGGTTTCACCCTGCACTCACCGGATTTGATATTGCCAATATGTCCCCAACTAGATTCTTCAGCGGGCCAGATTGAGACCTTAAAAAAATCTATGGGGGCCAAACGTGATTGTGGCATGGTGACCACGGTGGCATACGAAAGCATGAGGAAATTTTTCATGAGGAAAATTTTACTTCACAGAAATAGTTATAGAAGCAAAATCAGTGGTGTATTTACTCAAAGACAATCCCATTGAGGCATTCAAATGTTCACGTGTCAATGTAGGTCTGAATTTATTCTTTAAGAAATTTCATCTTTGAGAAACCGGATAAACAAATATAAGCAGATCCAAACGTTGTCGAAACATTTATCATGACAGTCTTCACATGGCCATATTTGTCATCATCGTTCTGGTTGACTCATGTGCGTCTCTGTGTGGTTTGTGCGAATCGCCTGATTCTTTGTTATTTAATCGGAATAATTTTAATTAAATACATATTTTGTGTTTCTCAAACATAAAGGAGTATTGCGATCATTTTATGCCAGTTTTTTATAGTTATTTTAATGAACAATGTATGTATACACAGATTTGACTCATCTGTCATCAGCTGACATAATAATGATAATAATAATAATAATAAAGTTGCATTATTCAGTGCTTTATAACTAAATTATCTCTGAAGCCCCATTTTACATCGCTGAAAAATAGTATAAACACGAGACACAGTGAACAGTGGACATGAAAAGTTTAAAACAAATGAGTTTTAAGTAAACGTTTGAAGGAATTGAGTGTGTTGGAATTTTGAATCGTTTCTGGTAACTTATTCCATAATGTTGGAGCGGCTTTGGAAAAAGAGCGGTCTCCCATGGTCATCAGCTTTATTTATTGGGGAGAAATTTTTCCTGTGCATTTCTCTCCAATAATTTATGGAACCACATTGGCTATCCTAATTACCATCGTAGCTTTATTTATTGTAAATTTAAGTAAACACGATCGATTGACAATTGGATTGAATGTTGGAAGCAATTATCGTGCTAACTGAAGCGACCTAGGGGCAGAAATCCAGAATTGAAAATAAAATGTGTTGTATATTCAATGGTTTTGTCGTGTTGGTGACTATCGTTCACTGTTTATTATAATGATATTATATCCCCAGTCCTAAAGGAACTTTCGCTCTTAGTTTGTTTACATGACATTTTATGACCTAGACAGAAATGGCAGGGAAACCCTCTGTGGTTCTCTACCAGCTGACCTACAAAGGCAGGTTCCGCCTGCACTTTTAGGTATTTAACACTTTCATTGAGGACATAATGATCCTTAAAGTCGGTATCATATACAATGTAACCAGCATGTATCATATACGCTGGCATGTATAACAAGCACCAATCGATTATGCAGTGCGAATCCAAAAAGGGAATTCGGATTCAGATGCCAAATACGTATGTAAAAATAATTTGTTCATATTTTGAATATACACTTGCTTCACCGTTTGAAAGGTGTCCATCCATTTTCCATTGGTACCTTCGTGACATCGCTTCTGCTACGCATGGCTGATTACAGTATTGTTGAAAATGACCAGTTCAATCGCACGTTTTTAGAGTTTGGGGAAGCCATGGGAGGAAAACTGCAGTTTTAGTTAGGAAATACTGAAGGGGTGATCTCTTGCATCGAACAAGGCGGTATTAATAACTTTTGAAGAGTTCTTATGCCAAGTCCACTTCCTTCTAACGTGGGTTTGGGGATGCGCCTACGTGTCGGATATCTCATCGCCTCCCCGGACGTTACCGTCACCTATTACCGATGTAATGTGACGCAGTGTGCGACTTGGGGAGGTTGCCTTGGCATTCGTAACATGTGACGTGTATAAACAGAGATAAACTGTCTATGAGGACTCGGTTGAGAAACTGCGATTTTAGTCACATTCCGGGTTAGCAGTATCAAATGGACGATCTAATTTAAACATTCTCTGCCTGTCTTAAAGCGCCATCTATATCTGTACCATCAACCGGATGCCAGTCACGTCAGAAACGACCTACCACATATCCAACTTGATTCTGTTGTATCTTAGTTGATTCGACACCGAATTGGTTGGAACCCGATCAGCCAATGTAAACATCGAGGCTAATAACTTGGGATAATATGTCGTGTTAATAACATATGCTAGCATGTGAATGGCCAAAAATGGACTACACAATCGGCCTATTGCTAACCAACTGTATCGTTAAATACGAAAAATTAACGGTAGCACATTTTCGACTCGGTGATTTCACTTAACCCGAAAAGCGTCGTTTCTTTTAAATCGTTAAAAACGGCCTTGCGTTCTTTTTATGATTTACTTCTTTTTCGGAGATCACATTCCGTTATTTCATCTAACACATATGAACTCACGAACAGGTAATAAAACAGATGATGAGGAGTTTTATTTAATTTACCTGTTACAAAAAATAACAAACACCCAATATAAGGTCGCCACTCTAACGAGATAAACAAATAAATGTGTTTTTTACCCAATAATGTATTAATTCATAGGCCCCGAATAAATTATTTAATTCTTTGTACATTTAACTTTATTTACATACAATTATGTGCAAGTTGGTTATAGGTTAGAACGGAGACTTGCGTACATTTTTACTATGTAAAATTTCCAGTTACGTAGATTTTCCGTGGAAAAGGGCAAATGATATACAATTAGTCGTCGTGGACGTTCTTTGATATAGTAGAAGAGAAATGCACAGAAAAAAACCTATACCTCTGATGGGACAGGTATAGGGTTTTTCTGTGCATTTCTCTCCAGATATTTATAAAACCACATTGGCTACCCTCTTTAACATCACATTTTATATAGTATTTTGTCGTGATCAATTCGTATGTATAGCTATAACTGCCTTGTGTCAAGCTAGAAATTTCTAAACCGATTGAAAGAAAAATTAACAGAATTCTTTTAGTAGAAAGATATCCAACATAAAATTCGAAAAGAATCTCTGGATCATGGCTACATATTTTTGATATAGTAACAAAATGGCATCATGGTTTCGGTCCTTTCTTAAACACGTTGAAATGATGACTTTTGAATATCTTGTAGATTTATGGAATTCGCCATTGGTTTTCATGCTCACACTGCAATAATTCATAATTTGAGTGTATACCAAAATCTTCTGACCGAATTAACAAAAAAGTCATCCAGTAAAATTAATTTGCTTTCCTGCGAGAGTCTCGCCTAGTAGCATCCTCACATGCCATCCGTATCCCGCTTAAGCACACAGTGAGTCTCGTTTAAGCACAAAGGCACTTGCTCTAGATTTTGGGTTGCTCTCAGGGTGATTTGTAGAGAGAAGTTGTTTCTGAACTTGGTGTCAGCTTACTAGACTGGAGTATGATTAGTCCACCTTGGAATCGATTCCATATGACAAGTTGTGTAGACAGAGGGCATAGTGGTGAAGCCTGTAACAGGACGGGTTACAGCCTCTATAAAAAATTCGAACACCCACTCTCGTTACGAGATCATCGGGTATATGAAAGCCCACATGGAAACCCAAGAGTTTGTGTACTGGCCACGCAAGATATCGACAAGATATTCCGTGTAGAAACCATCACTCTTTATGTGGGCCAACGGGGTAGGTCTCGTTATTTGACGATGTCCATTACTTAATAATGGGATAAATAAAACATTTACTGATGCTACCGTTGTAAAGACTCACTGAAATATAACTAGCTGCATTTCTCCAAATAATAATACAGATATGCTGTGTCGTCGACATCATCTTGTCATTATTGACAAAGGGATAATACGGCACCCTAAATAAAGCTTTATTATGCTTTTCGAATTCTGAGTAGTTGTTCCTACTTGATGTTCCTGTGATGGGCTACCGGAAACTCCACGCAGCAATACTTAAAGCTCATTGCATTGCGGCTCTGTACAATTACGAGAGAAGTAGACAAAGGATACGTTAAAAAACAAGACACGCACGCGAGGAAACGAGTTCGATAACACGCAGCAGGGTTACGTAAAGAAGTTCGGCAACAAGATGGTGCATGTTACTAACACGATGTTAGTAACTTTGGGTGTGACATATGTGCTATTAGCTCGTATGCGATATAATTTTATTTAACAATAATCATATATACACACTATGATACAGTAGAGTGAATTTAATGTACGTTGCGTCATATGGATAATAGCGACATCAATGATAGGCTCCGTTGTGTGAATTATTGGTGCTATCAGCCTCGCGCTTGTAGCGAGCAATCGTTGAATTTGAAATAGAAAAAACACGGAAAAGTTCAGTAGCCTGCGGAGTTGAATACTACAATTATTTCAGTATTATTATACGGTAATCATAATGTCGGCACGGGTTTTTATTCGCTGATGCCAGTGCTTTAATAACTATTGGCATGACCAATGTTTTGTAGAGAAATGCACAGGAAAAAGCCTACATCCCTGATGGGACTCGAACCCACGACCGGTCTGGTGCTCTACCAACTGAGCTACAGGGACGAGATTATTCCTGTGCATTTAGGTATTTAACACTGTTTTTTAGAACCACTGATGTTTAAAGTCCGTATATCATAGCCAGCGATATACACAGATATCTGTAACAAGCATGACGATGGACTATATATTGATTGGCTGATTTTTGCGGTGTTCCCATATATAGGGAAAAAAGGAAAAAACCTACACCCCTGATGGCTCAGTTGGTAGAGCACCAGACCGGTTATCTGGGGGTCGTGGGTTCGTGTCCCATCAGGGGTTTAGGTTTTTTCCTGTGCATTTCTCTACAGCTTATTATAGAACCACATTGGCTATCCTAATTACCATCGCATATGTACGTATAAGCTGCGATAATCCTGTTGTTTTGGCCAACAATGGCCCGATATAACCCAGGTATGCGGGTATTACCACAAAGAATGGATTAGCCTTGTTTATTATGGCCGAAGAAACACCCTCGAGGCTTTGCCAGAGCACTGACCATCGTCCATAGCTGTCACTGGTTCTAAACATCTGCCAGACAGCTCTACTACATCCGTTGCACACTCGTTCAACTTCTGATGTTGATAAATATTTACCAGGAGGTGATGAAATAGTGGAGAGGTGAGGGCTACAAAGACCTACCAGGGAGCTCGTGATATTCTGATGTTGATAAATATTTACAACGAGGTGACGAAGTAGTGGAGAGGTAAGGGCTACAAAGACCTATCAGGAAGCTTCAGATATTGTGATCATGAATTCTCTCTCTCAATATATATATATATATATATACAGTGAAACCTATATTAAACAACTGTCCGCAACAAACGTTCGCTTAAGACAGGTGGTCGCTTAATACAGTGAGTGTACTTATATACCGAAAACTTTCGGGACCGCCGAAAGGCGAGTGGTGGCTGTATACGAGTGGTCGTTAGAGCAGGTTTCACTGTATATACAAGAATATTTCGCTCATAAATAAAATTGTGGAAAAACTGAAAAATCTCGTTTCATACAACATCCATCTAAATAAGTCTGTATATGACTTGATAAAAATGAAAAACTAAACAACCCAATGCGAAAGTGAACATGAATTCTATAAACAAGCATGTATGGACAGGACAGTTGTCTTGGTCTTACGGCTCTCCCTATTTATGAATCGCCACTGTGGACCACCTGTTACCAGCCATTTCTGTTCTTGGCGTCTTCACACATCGCCCACTCCCCGCATGTTCCCCTCAATGCGTTTCTCTGGCCTCTCTCGTCTCCTATACCTTGTCCATTTCCATTCTCGTTATCCTCTTATGTATTATTTATTCCTTCGGTACACGCGTCCACACAATTGTTATCTCGCTTCCATCACCTTGTCCCTAAACCGTTTCTCATGCCCCCGCCCCCTGCCTTCACTATAACGCCTTCCGATCCTGTATGCTCTTGTCTCTTCCGGGATGAACCAAAAGTGCACCCCAGCCAAAAAGTAGGTTCAAGTAACACTACGGTATAAATTTAACCCTTCCCACACTGACAACTGTACATCACATTACTATAGCGATACAATTCTGTAACAACAGAGTGCCAAGGGTTAAAAGCAAAAAATCACTATGAAATGTGTCTAAATAATATGAAAGAAATAGATTTAACGTCCGCCACTATACTAAAGCTACATTATAAAAGATAGTCTCTTTAACCCTTAGCACTCTGTTGTCACAGAATTATATTGCGATAGTAATGTGATACAGAGATGTGATAAGGGTTAACCATTCGGAGATGCAATTTCCTTTCTTAAATCAGGAATTGTGACAAAGTCATAAGTCAGACGTGAATTCGCTCAACAATTTCCTTTGATGAAGCGAGTTACTCAATCCACCAATCATAAAACTATATTAAGTGGGACAGAAATATTACTCTTCTAATTTCTTTATCTAACAACGCACGCTACTAAATCAAAGCTAAAATTCTCAAGTGACATGGACCAAGTGAAGACCATGCTGAAATAGCAGGATACAGAGGACATCTAAAATCCAAGTTATCTACAATTCTTAACATTCGTGGACAGAATTTTATGTATGAAATTAACATAGATTTAAAAATGTAATAGTGTATGAGTAAATAATATTACTATCAGAATATTATGGCGAGTAAATATTATTGCCGAGTAAATATTATGGCGAGTAAATGTGCATTTTTGCTGGAAGTATAACCTATGGCGAGGAAATTTTACTCTGTCAAGTAAAAGTTATATATGAGTAAATCCCACCTAATTTAGAGTAAATTTTATAAGTAATGTGATGGCAAGTGAAACTTTAGCCCAAAACCTATTTCAACGTGATGTTTACATCTATTCATCGTGCATACGCATATACTAAAGACAAAAAGACGGTATGCAAAAACAGTCTGCAAAACATACTGGAGCAGACGCCATGAGTGAACGAACTATCATGTCTTAGTGGACAAGTGCGTCCATGGCAGGTCCTGCCTCTGTACAGTACCGTATAAAGTCAGGGGGTCGTCTTATAATTGAGTCGCCTTATAAGCGAGTATATACGGTATTTTCGTATACTAGGTATATATTCAATGTGATGCTACTTTGCCCATATTAAACGAGGCATGTTGCTATAATTTCGTTGTTTCGATGGAGACACAACAAGCTGGATTCAGACACAAAATAAGCTTTTTTGTCAGAATCCAATTTTCTTTATTTGAATATGCTGTCGTTCTTCTCACCATTTTCATTTGATCTACCGCTGCTTTCGTACGAACATCAGCGTACGAATCAGCGCCGGAATTAACGAGTTATTCTTAAAATTTATCGGGAACATCCCACTATTTTGAAACAAAAGAAACGCGTAAAACGAACAGCCCTGCAGCCACGTGTTCGTCTTTGTTTATCAACGAACGAGGAAGTTTCCGAGAGCATCTCGTCGTCGGCTGTGGGTGAGATTTTAGCGCGTCAACAGCGGTGAGTAAATCCTACCTGTGAGTGATTCCAAGTTGCATGGGTGGATATGCAAGCGCGCAAGTTTTCATTGCAATATGTTCACGCTTATTGAAATAGATCGCAAGCGGTGCGGTCCTATTGAATTTCACTGGTATCAACTGCCCTGATGTAGCAGCACAACATTGCCCGATATTTATTTTATCTACCGTATATACAGGTATATCCGACCCCCCCACACTCTCCGACTTTTTGAATCAGAAACTGAAAATTACCATACATAGTAGTTGTTTGACTCGGCGAAGATAATAAACTTCAATTTGAAGGCAGCATTATACGGGGATTTTTGATCTCTTGTTTGCACGAATGATCAATATTATTATGGTGATGTCCAGATCCTTCCACATGAATCACATGGGTAACATCAGGATAATCAACAAACGCAATAAGCTTGTATGCGGTATTCATTATAGAATGCCTTAGATGTGCATTTTCATTAAGCGTGCATCTCTGTGTATCGAAAGATACTATATTATTAGCAACAAAACATAACAAAAAACAGTTTTCTAAAAAAAACACAATAAAAAAAACACATCAAACAATCCATAGACGATCTCTAACAACTTTAGTGTTGTCTCCCATGATAAAACGTCACTCGACGAGTAATGGCGCAGACGACATAGTTGGCAAAAATTTGTCGCATTTTTTTTAAGTCGACGACCCCTCAACGTAGAGGTAAGTCTTTAGTGTAACCAGGTTGACCCATAAGCGAGTATATACGGTAACCGTATTGTTTTTATTGATGAATATTACGCTCTGACGCGGCATGTTTCAATAGACACGGGAAAAAACATCCAGATCGATGACAACTCATCACTGTTTGTGTTTTTGCTAACCGTCAGATCGAGGTGGTAGCACGGAAAAACAATGAAAATCAATGGCGAATAAGGTGAATAAAGCAGATAAGGTAAATAAGGTAATGAAATAAAATCATTAATTTATAGTGCCCTTAAAACACATGGCTATCAAAGACACTTTACAAATTTATGGTTGCTATGATTAGCTAGAGAACACAAGGAATACGGGTCAAAATCGAACTCGGTATTCCATGAATAAATTATAAGTTAAATAGGTATATACACTAAGATCACATATAAGGAAAATATAACTAAAAATATTACAGCACAGATTAGAAAAACACAAAAAAAAATAAAAGAAAATTACATAATATTACATAGTATAAGGTAAATGAAGTAAATTATGAGAATGAAGAAAATAATGCATAAAAGTTAAATAAATTCAATAAGGTTATGTCAAAATACTCCTATGACAGCATGACTGGATGATTGATAATAGTACCAAAATAATTACACCCGATGAAAGCTTATATCAGAGTAGACAGTTTACTCCGTGGCATCAAAAGATAGAAACCCATGGAAACCCATTATTTTATGGGCAATATTATTATATTGATGTATAATTGTTAGTTGTTTTCTTGGGAGGGAGGGGGGGGGGCTGAAGTACCGACGACCTTGACCTGTATGGTGCTATAGCAACTACGTTACAAAGATAGACTACCTCTCCCACATTGACCTGTATGGTGCTATAGCAACTACGTTACAAAGATAGAC
>WURV02172558.1:0-14137 GCA_011762755.2 Epimenia babai | reverse complement strand
ATGTTAGTAGTGCATACATGTCAGTTTTATGTAAATGTTAGTAGTGCATACATGTCAGTTTTATGTAAATGTTAGTATTACATACATGTCAGTTTTATGTAAATGTTAGTGTTACATACATGTCAGTTTTATGTAAATGTTAGTTTTACACAGATGTTGCTGTTACGTAGATTTCTCGGTTAGTTAAGAATAGGCTGGTTACTTAAACCATTGTGTGGGCCTCTCGGCCCTTTACAATGCTATCGTATAAATGTGGTTAACACAACAAATTTATTAGTCTCACTTATAAAGGGTGGGGGGAAACACCTACTGCAAATTTATTAGTCTCACTTATAAGGGGTGGGGAAAAACCTACTGTTAAAACCTCCCGAGTCTAGGCAGACAATTGACCTTTTGCCAACCGTGCCACTGGTTCCAAATGTCTACAGACGAGCTATATGTATCTCCCACTCCGCTCAGTCGATGATGATTAATGGTTATGAGATGATGACACAGTGGCTAGGTAAGCGGCATAGAGATCATCTATAGAGCATCTGAAGCACCGCCACGTCAGCGGGAAAGCCTGTACAGAACCACACTGCAGCAAGGGCTACCCGGACCCCCATACCCATGGGCACAAGGGTTTAAGGCGCTTTCTACCCGAAAAAATACCACAGGTAGTATACCAGGTTGGAATGGCAATTGAAGCAGGGACCTGGATTCAAAGTCAAATACCACTATGCTAACTGCCCTCTCACATCTGTGTCACGATTATGTGTTTTACGTAGATGTCAGTGTCTGTTTTATTGGTGACTATACTCGGTACTCTTGGTTTAGATGGGTTGATTTGTACGATATTCTATTATAGCAACATTCTATACACAGCTTATGTAATGTGGTTATAGATGTTTAGGTTGTCATGTTAGTCATATCGTACACTCAATCGAAATCTGTTAGTCGATAAACTGTCGTTTATATCTCTCATGTATACAACAGTTTTGTTCTGTAAAAATACATGCTTTGTGGCTTCACTGGTCACTCTGCCAATCCACTGTCCCATATAAAAATGCTGCTGACTTTACACAGTCATACTGTAAAAAATTCAAATCAATCTTTTTATGGCCTCTCGAATCTCTAGTTAATCACTTTGTTGTCATAAAATTGTCTATTTCCCCGCCTAATTGTACGCAGAATCGGCATTGATATGTTTGGTCCCAAGACCACTACTGTCAGCTCAAAATCAGAATCGGTTGCGTTTTACCTGTCACGCGTCACCAAATGTCTCTGTGATGCGTCGTTGACACGGGTACCAACTGCCAGGTAGCTTTTGTTTTTATATACTGTTAGTACATCGGGCAACATGTCAAAAGTATCATTAAATTTTATTTACAGGATGGAATCCAATATTGTTTGGAAGAAATTTTTGACATTTGTCGTAAAAATGCAATGGCTACTGCAAATAGCCGATAATGTAGACCTCTAAATCCATGAGCTCCCCCACCCCCTGTCTTAGGTCTCACAGTATTTGACTGAGGGCTGCAATAATGTACTCACACCACCCGATGGGACATTCCTGACTCAAGGATTTCATATTCCACACATTTATATTTACTGTCAGTATATTATACTGTACCTTAAGCTAGCAATAATGAAAGAAAATTATGAAATCCATTTTTAGTGTGCCACTTGCATTGTAGACTTGCTGCTAGCAGCAGGACACTCCAGGACATTGTGGCGTCCACATCACCAGTGCTAGAAACTCTTTTCTTCTCCCAACTCACATCGGATGAATTCTATGAATTGTCCCAAATCTCAGGGCAGCAGCTTGGGCAGCAGCTTGGGCAGGTCAACCCGCACGATGGACAGCCGCACCGTGATTGGGGCGTCTGAATTAAACTAAATCATGCGGTTCAGATTCCAGAGAACCTACACACATCCCTAGTACAGGTAGTATGACCACTGGGAATTTTGAGGCACAAAGCGCATTCAGCTCTGCCAATAGGTGACTGGGTTCACTGCGCAGTGAGACTATGCAAGTGCTTGTTTAATTTCATGTGGCTGTGTTTCATAGCAGCTTGGTTATCTCATGTAATTATACGTAATCACCACCGATTTGGCGGAATGGGAAAAGTGCGATAGGCTGTCTGTTGGGTGGAGCTAGGGGGTGTTGACTTAACAACTCAAAGTAAGGAGCTTCCTGTGCCCTCGGCACTCCCATGTCGCTTTGTCAGACATTCAGTAGTACACTCTACACGACGTGGTGGTAACCTTGGTCAAGTGTGAGTTTGTCAGCTCTCAGCCGGTAACCCTTTGTCAGGTGTCAGCTTGCCATCTGCCTACACTCAGTGGTTCGCACTACGGTGATTTCCCAACCATAATAAATGACATTAACCATATTCACTGACATCTTAATCATAGTATATGGGCTAGCTTTGCTACGATGGTCTCGACACCAGTAAACAGGTTCAACTCAACCTACTACTACCTCATATACCGACAGTAGTGTAGTGTTGGACAGCCGAGTGATAAAACAGGGTTAAACACGAGTTAACTTATTAGACATGATTTTTAAGGGGATTTTTAAGTGTGATCCAACGGTCTACCAATGCATTGCATGAAGACATTCCTGTCAATCAATGATGTCCTAAACACCAAAAAAACCACCATCAACAACACCATCAGCGCTCGTTAATAAGTTTGAGAGGCTGTGGTGTAGATTACAAGTATTTCCAAGATTTCACTTAAATTTCAAGCGCTAATATTTAACGACATCTACTTACACATATAGATGCTACAAAAGATCACAAGGATATGTGCATTATATATTGCTTTAAGCGCCATTTGTGTTGCAGCCAATCTGAATGATTACACAAATACCGTAATAAATACTCAAAATAGTTATTTAAGATTCTGCTATATGATTGGATGAACTGTTGGCACCATTTCACTATTTTACATATAATGCATAAATATTTAGCTGGTAGCCAAGATTCTATGAAGCTTCCTAAATATTGAGGTAATAGCCAGGAGTAGAATGAATCTGCATAAAATATTTAGCAAGCAGCCAAGAGCAGATAATAACCTTGCCAGTGTTCAGAAAGAACAGTTGAAACTCTTAACCGTAATTGTCTGCTCATTTTGGAGCTCTTGTTTGTGCTAAACTTAGATGAAAAATCATACAGTAATACACACCTTAAGTTCAACCACCATCAAGATGAACAAGACACGAATGAAGCATACAAGAATCTTGCAATAAATTTTCATGTAATTGGTAGAATTTGCACTAGAAATATAATCCAGCTAATAATAATTACGAATTTCATTCAAAGAAACATTTTTATCGAAGAAATGAGCATTCACTGACAAAATCACACAGAATGAAACCATTAGATTTGTCTGTAAAGTACAAATAGTAACATAACATAGCATACACTAACAATTTTGCTACCAGTTAGTGCCACATCAATGATAAGATAGGGGCAAAATAACACTGAGCGTGCCCTTATAGTGGATAAATAGGTGGTTTTGTAGATGGTGATGGTTATTTGGGCGGTGATGAGAGACTTGTGCATCTCTTGACACCATGACGAAAAATGGAAAATGGGCTTCATCTCAGTATATAGATAATTGGATTAATTATTAGTCGAATCAATGAGACAGCCGAGGAGTCGGAAATGACTATATGCAATTTTCCAGATTACGGGGGTGTCATACAATGATGTGTAAATACATAGAGCTATAAATTTTTCCGGTGATGTTTTGGAACCCCAAGTTCTGGTATGGCAAATGTAGTGGGAACCAATTACATGTAAAGGGTTGAGATTAGTGCATAATGTTAGTTTAATAAATTAAAATTATATACAGAATAAAAGTTTTTGATTCAGGAGCATTTAACAGCAGTAGAATATTGACTGTTAGGTCGTGCTAGAAGTAATGTTGGTAAATCGAGGTACAAGTGTCAATGGTCTGATAGGTGCAAGTCTTGGAGGATGGTGCGTGTCAGGAGACTGACAGGGCATTATGGTAAATGATGGCAGTCAGCAGTTGGTGTGTGGCTGACCATTTGGTGGTGTCAAGAGGGTCCAAGTAAAATTCCAGTGTCAAGTAGTTCATATGGTTCCCATCTACAAATAATTACCCCCCCCCCCCATGGTATGATTACAGTGGGTGTACTTACTTGTAAAAAAACGACCATGACGTTATTTCTGGCAATTTGTATATATGTCAATTGTTTGATATAGCGCTCTTTTGCAACTATTCTCTCATGTATGTTTATTTTTTTTATTTCATTATTTTCATATTTGTACTTTGGCCATTGTCAGTACATTGATTAAAGCTCACTAAATGTTCAGTATGGTGTGTTTATATGGTGTGTTTGTATGGTGTGTTTGTATGGTGTGTTTGTATGGTGTGTTTGTTTAGTGCATGCATGCGTGGATGTTGGCCATCAATAGATAGATGGGGTGAATGAGTGCGACCAGCGCAGTTCTATAGACGGCCATTTCGTCTGAAGGCACAGTTTGATGGGTGACGTATCAGTGATCACCTGCACATCAGGTTCATCTTCCAGCGTCACATCAGCTTCATGGTACTCAAGCTGTGAATGATGCAGCAACACGCATGCGCCTCGATAATGTCAAGAATGCATCAATATACGTGTTTTCACTGCGCACCAAGTTATGCGGACCAAGTTACACGTGCCAATCACGCATCATATGATCCGCACATTAATTGCAGATTGAATTGGATGAAGGAATTGTGCATTCGTCATGCACACTGAAGTAAACGACGTGTCAATTACACAGATGCACACCGAAGTACATGCATGAATAGCGGACCGACATATACAAATGAACCAAAAACCGATGCCAAAAGTAATATAAAGGACCAAACTCGATTTAATGCAAAATACTTGTTGATACTTGTAATGTTTAGATTACAGGAATGCATTGTACCTTGGAACTTTGGTGTGGTATTTTAGTCAAGCTTAGCTACAAAATGACTTAAGTTGTTGATATAGATAAGTAATGGGTAGGTATGTGAAAACTTGCAACTTGAGCCATGAAGTCACTAATGACAGTTTCTAGACACAAGTGCTGCTAATGTCATTACGAAATGTCAGGGTGGACTGCAGACATAGAAAGCATAAAAATAGCTGATATTGATCATGGACTATTGAACATAATATTGACCATGCTACTGGAGGAAGGATGAGGGCCCTATAAGATGACCAAGTGGGAGGTGATGGGGTTAATAAAACTGAATAATGATACTGTTTGATCATACTGACTGATGGATTGATGCGTGATGTTTATAACTTTACGTTTGATCATACTGACTGATGGACTGATGCGTGATGTTTATAACTTTACGTTTGATCATACCGATGCGTGATGTTTATAACTTTACGTTTGATCATACTGACTGATGCGTCCAGTATTTCGCTAGAAATGCTGAACAATATTTTTCAAGGATCTGCGATAATTGGCCTTACACGAAGGTTCACAACTCACATTTTAAAATACATATATACTGCATGCAGGAATGCACGCCCCCACATACCTGACTGTTGGGCGAGGCGCGACACAGGCCATTGTAATGGTAGACTTTGAATGACTTTGGTGTGTTGGCTACTGGGTCATCTGGGAAAAACTCATCGAGGAAGCTAGTCAGTGTGATTATACCGAGGTTCTCGCAATCCAATCGCTGCCGCATTAGCTCCACGCTGTCACCATGGCAATGCAGGATTCAGTAAGACAATGTTGCAAATAAGTTTTGTGAAAGAAATCAATGTTGCTTAGATTGCTATTGCATTACAAAAGGCCAAAGAGGCCTCCAGACGCTCACCTGACTATTGGGAAAAAAGTAAACGAAGAAGAACTTATGATGCGTGAATATAACTGAAAACTTGAGAAAAACAACTGTCACAAAATAAAACCAAAAGACAAACAAGATTCAAAAAGGAAGAGCCTTCGCAGTCGTTTCACCCATTCTTTTTATTTCTCTTCCACCACACATTAGACAATGTACAGAGCTAAATACCTTTAAATCCAAACTTAAAACTTTCCTTTTTTCTACTAGCTTTAGGTAAGTTTACAGTGACCTGCTTGTGTTATATTTTACCATGTTTCATCCCTTGGTCGTGTGATAATTTTACCTGAGCCATTTTATAGTGCAATACTACATAATTGTCTTATCTGTTGTATTTCCCGTGTGATATTTAACAATTTTACAGCATGATTTCATGTTTGACACTGTGCCACTATGCGTTATAGTTTTAGTTATATTTTCTTTATCTGTGATTTTACTGGATATTTTCAACTCATTTATTATTTATTACCCAGTTCGATTTTGAACTGTATTTCTAGTTAATCATAGTAACTGTAAATTTGTAGTGTCCGATAGACATGTGTTAAAAACTATAAATCAATAAAATTTTATTTTCATCATAGTTTGAAAACATTTGGATATTAAGACAAAAGGCTAAACAGGCCTCAAAACAGTCATGCAGATATTAAAACAAAATGCCTAAGATGCCAGGAAAACACTTATGGAACATTAAAAACATTCAGAAATAGTATTGAATGGTACGGGAGATGAAGAAATTAAAGAGTTGAGTGGATAATAAATGAGATTAAATAAACTAACAGTGAATCAGAGTATTAAAATGAATAAATGATCTCCTCAAAGATCACACATTAGGAAGTTTAGATGGAAATCTCACAACAGTTTACATCACACCTTTTAATTGTTATTACTGAATAAAAATAGTAGCTAAGCTCTTAGCTTTGATTTAATATGGACAAGTTGATGCTGGGAGATACATGAAATCTGAGCATCATGTAAAGCTAAAGCAATTTTATGAGAACTATGAAAGAAATTAAATCAATTTGCATAATTTCTATCCGATACAATTCGACAGAGTGAATAATAGCGTGCCAAAAATAGTCAAAAAATTAAAATCACTCGCTAATAGCACGCAGAAATAATTTATTAGAATAGAAGACAACAAGGAGACATCAAAAACAAGAGGCCAAAGAGACCTGAAAATACCCATTAAGATACCGAAACAAGAAAATTCAGATTTGTGGAAAAACCTTGGTTCAAATCACATCCTATTGCCTAAATAGAGATGACCTAAACAAATCTGACACAGTCCTGCACAGACAATATCTGACAAATGGCAGACCTTTGCACTAAGCGGAGATATTTTTGAATAAAAAAGTCTATAGAAATTCCCCCCTTTGCCCCCATGACGAGATACTGAACATATCTGAAAAATACTAACCAAAGGACAATATCTGCCGAATGGCAGACCTCTGCGACAAGCGGTTCTTGAGAAAAAGATTTTTGAAGAAAAAATATGAACATCGGCATAGTTACTTCCCCTAGCTGCTATGACGATACCATGAACAAATCTAGAAGAGACTGACCCTAGGACAATATCTGCCAAATGGCAGACCTCGGCGATAAGCGGTTCTTGGTGATATTATTTAAGAAAATGGATGGACGTAAATTGGATGGATAGATGGACGGACAGATGACAAACAAACTCTGATCAGAAAAGCTCACTGAGCATAAGCTCAGCTGAGCTAAGAAGAAAAAACAAAAAGCCAAAGACGCCTCCAGACACTCGGATATTAAAACAAAAGGCCAAACAGGCTTCAAAACACTCATTCAGATATAAAAAAGACCAAAAGAGGCCTAAAAACACTCTGATATTAAAACAAGACGCCAAACAGGTCCCAAAACACTCATTCGAATATTAAAACAACTGCATCAAAACACTCATTCAGATAGTAAAGTCCTTGACAATTTTTTTATCAGTAAAATAACAAACATCTGTCTAAATTACCCCCCACCCCCTTGGCCTGATGATATGCTGAACAAATCTAAAAGACACCAACCCCAGGAGAATATCTGCCATATAGCTCTCAAATGGTTTATGAGATTTTTTTTTAGTGAAAACATAGGAGGGATGGATGACGGACGAAGCCCGATCAGAAAAGCTCATGGAGCTTAAGCTCCGGTGATCTAATAAAGTACAAACGCATTTTAGTCTTTAGGATTTGTAATGATGGTGATGATGGGCCGTCACCCAGAACATGGCTGCAGCATACCACTGCTGATTGTATTTGAGATCTGAATTAGAGTGACAATTTGTGCAGGGTTGTGCCGATTAGCGACAAAACAACTCGGGTTGTTTTGACTCAGTTTTTCACATGTGGTGGCTGCGGTAATAACATTCTACTCACTATTCCTTCTCTGACACAAGATCCAGGGCTTCCATGAGGTCCCCCAACATGACGGACTGCACAAATCCATTACCTGTAAAGTAACTGATTTCTGTATCACATACAGTAGTAAAGGTAGTAGTAATCATTGATTCTTGATCATATCTCATCGATCACGTATTGTAAAGTGGAAGCAAAGTGTGGCCTATAGACATACTGCAATTTATAGGTACTTGTGCAACTTTCTAAATATCGGTTCACAAGTCATTCGAGAAGGGACCAGCAAGCATGCAGGGTACGCAAGAACTCGTCTGACCTACAGCCGATCGGCTAAGTGTGCGATAGACTCACTCTCCGTGTCGTAGCTGAGAAATACCCGTCGTGCTGTCTGTTCTTTCGTCTCTTCGTACACAATGCCTCGTTCCTGGTGACCCAACATAAGCATCTATTACTCCATTATACCCTTCACTATCATCTGATCTACGGCGAAATGACAAATCTTGCCTACTTGGCAATAGTTTGACTGGAGTATAGCCTTAAGAGCATATATGAAAGTGTGTGTTATCTGAATGGAGGAAGACAATCATTGGTTATTACCTGGTTGACACTAGGTGGTTTGGCATGCTCCGCAGCAGGTATATATGCGGGCCACATGCTCCGTTTCAAATGTTACATGCCAATCACACATCCAGCTTATAAAACAGCTTATAATCTCCCCTGTGATTTCTGGTCATACGTATTGTGGATTATCGCCTAGGATTTGTTTTTTCCTTAGTGTGGCTCAAAATGTTTTTAGACGCCTGCTCTATTGTCAAGACGTCAACCCCCATTTCCCTTGATCACAGATATACGAGTGTCTTGTGTACTTTACATATATCAGTTGGTAGAGCACCAGACCGGTAATCTGGGGGTCGTGAGTCCCATCAGAGGTATAGGTTTTTTTCCTGTGTATTGATCTCCAGCTTTTCATAGAACCACATTGGCTACCCCTATAACCATAGCATTAATATTAAAACACCGCAAAAATCAGCCAATCAATTTATGGTCCATCATCATGCTCATAACAGATATCTATGTATATCGCTGGCTATGATATACGGACTTTAAACCTCAGTGGTTCTATAAAATGGTGTTAAATACCTAAATGCACAGGAGAAAGCTTGCCCCTTCAGCTCAGTTGGTAGAGAATCAGACTGGTTATCTGGGGGTCATTGGCTCGAGTCCCATCAGAGGTATAGGTTTTTTTTCTGTGCATTTCTCTCCAGCTCTTAATAGAACCACATCGGCTACCCCTATTACCATTACATATATCTGACACACAAACCAATCAACTGGGTACTTGGTCTTGTAACTCACCCGAGAGAATAATACAGTAAGATGAGTTTCGCTTGCCAGCAGCCATATTGGAAAAACTGGGTTCTTTAGGTACCAGCCTACCTGGGATGACAACTTGGTTCATTACTGATATAGTCGTACCATTTCATGCATAGTATGTAGGCCTATTGAACAATTTTAGCTATACATAATAGTAAATTACATAATATGTAAATTATATGATATATAGAGATGTTATTTCAAAATGAGTTATATCTATAACACAGAATAAAGTGGGGGGGGGGGGTAGCCGTGTTAGTCAACACAAATAAACAAGAGGCCTAAAGAGAAAGAGACGAGGAGGCCATCTTGATATTAGTACGAGAAGACAACAAAGAGACTGCCTGACATCAAAAACAAGAAGCCATTGAGACCTGAAAATACCCATTAAGACACTGAAACAAGAAAATACTTATTTGTGGATAAACCTTGGCTGAAATGACCTCTAATTACCTAAATAGAGATGGCCTAAAAATGTGAATGACACCTGAGCGGACATGGAGATAAATAAAATCAAATAAAAAAGTCAATAGAAATTACTCCCCTTTGCTCCCATGATGAGATGCTCAACAAATCTTAAAGATACTAACCCAAAGACAATATCTGCCGACTGGCAGACCTTCGCGATGAAAGGTTCTTGAGAAAAAGATTTTTGAAGTAAAAATACAAACATTGACACAAGTTACCTCCCCATACTGCCATAACAATATGATGACCAGATCTAGAGAAGCCCAACCTAAGGACAGTATTTGCCAAATAGCAGACCTTTGCATTAAGCGGTTCTGGAGAAGAAAATTTTTTAATAAAACATACAAACATCGGAAGAAATTACCTCCCCTAGCTGCGATGACGATACCATAAACACATCTAGAAGAGACTAACCCAAGGACAATGTTTGCCAAATAGCAGACCTCCGCGATAAGTGGTTCTGGAGAAGATTTTTTAAGAACATGTTAATATCGAATGGATGGAAGGACGGACGAACTCCGATCAGAAAAGCTTACCCACCGAGCATAAGGTCAGGTGAGCTAATAACAAGAAAAGAATGTAACACCTTTTAAGACTAACGAAAATTTATTGAAAGAAGAGCTTTTACATACACAAGGAATTCTTCATCAGGTAAATGAGAAAATGTAAAACACACCTTTGTATACAGCGCAAGTACAATGATATTATTGATATGAATCCACTGCGTGACTTGAAACATAAATATAAAATCTAGAAATGAATCAAACGGCAGTAGTAGTATGTATAAATAACAGTGAAGACGATAATACTATGGATGAGTACAGTGTGGTGATAGCAAGTAATAATTTGGTTATATAGAAATTATACGATGTTGCGTTAGGCCATGCTGATTCACAAACAAAGGTCGTGTAAGTATTAGCTTGGGAATTCTGTAATGTGATAGCTTCATCCCGGTTAAATCCTAAATCTCTAGTCTCTAGTCCTAGATTTATACAATTCAGTTTGTTAATAATTTATTGTTCACAAATTGCTCTAATCGTGTTGTTTATTAAATAACCAAAAACAGGAAGGAGCACCTTTTAAGACTAACAAAATTTATTTAAGCACGAGCTTTCGCAGACACAAAGGAATGCTTCTCATTCTCACTCATTCACCTGATGAAGCTTTACTTGTGTCTGCGAAAGCTCGTGTTTCAAGTGAATTTTTGTTAGTCTTAAAAGCTGCTACCATCTCTTTCTTGTTACCCATAACGAGTACCACTGATATCTAGGAATTATTAGTCAACAATTGTCACCTATTTGTTTTACAAAAAACCCATCCAGCTATGTTTACTAGATAGACTCATAATAAAAGACACCATAAAGAAGTGTATGCATGTTTGTGTGTTTGTTTCAATGGGCTAGGATTAGAGAGATGTCTGGGCTTTTATTGGACCTTTACAAACCAAGCTTATTGGTAACACAACAAACGAATTAATCGCAATAGGGGTAACACGTAGTAAAAACCAGTTGACCTTCGTCAATACACGATATTGGTTCCTAATGCCTACAAGATGTAACGCCTACAAGATGTAATGCCTACAAGACGTAACGCCTACAAGGCGTAACGCCTATAAGATGTAACGCCTACAAGACATAACGCCTACAAGACGTAAGACCTATAAGATGTAACGCCAACAAGCCGTAACGCCTACAAGACGTAAGACCTATAAGATGTAACGCCAACAAGACATAACGCCTACAAGACGTAAGACCTATAAGATGTAAGACCTATAAGACGTAAGACCTATAAGACGTAAGACCTATAAGAGAAGCCTACATATGTTGTACACTCTGCAAACTCTGGGAAAGTTGATGATTCTTTACGATGAGATGACGAGAGCGGGGGAGAGATAAAGGTCATAGATATATACTGAAGAGAGAGCTTCTAAAACACCTGTCTGTGTGGCTGTTTACTAGATAAACTCTATAGAACACACCTCACAGTAGCGTAGATGTTCAAGGTACGACAGGAAACCAACAGTGGCTTGGCGGTTCACACCACGCAGAGCTGCCAGTGCATCAACCACAAATCAATCACACTATCACATGGAAGCTCAGAAAAGGTAATCTAATGGGATCTGCAAGTACTGTGGCCAATGTCTCGTCTACACTGTAGTGTATGAGTTGTGTCATGTGATATAAGGGGATATGTGTGAGTACTGTGGCCAATGTCTCGTCTACAGTGTAGTGTATGAGATGTGTTATATTAGTGTGCCATGCACAAGCGTAGTGTAGCTAGATAGTCAACACTAACTGAGGCCTGACAACTCCTTATCATTGTCCCAGACATTCGGCACAGCTCGACCAGTGAGGAACAGATTGATGAGATTCTGACAGCCGTGGCCATATGTGCCATCAATTAGCGGTTCTCGGACATCCTCTATCTCCTCCCAGATAGCGTTCACACCCTGAATCCCGGGTGTATGATGTACAATAACATAACACATAACACAACACTAACACTAATATACACGGGAAAATTGATCATGATGATAAGTAAATATCGAAACAAGGATTTGCAGTCATAGCTGATAATACAATTAATACATAACATACCATTTGCTATTCGCAAGAAAATCTTTGCCAGGTAAAGTTTTGTTGAATTGTAAAGCAAACTACAGATCTTTATTACAATACAACTAAATAATAACATATTCAGGCGGGTGAAGTAAAAAAGGTGAAATACGGTCCTTCTGTTCATCGGTGAAATAAATTAAGCAAAAATTTCCATGTGTAACGTGTCATAATAACTTATATAATGAGGACCTGATATATTGTAGAGATCATTACTGTCATGATTAGCCGTCATGACTTGTGATTATGAGTAAAGACAAGAGATAACGTGAATGGAATGACAACTAACTTATAAATGGTAACTCTGAATAAAGATTCGTGTGCTACATTGGTATACAACTTTAATATACTGCATTTATACTTACCTGAACATGCGGTACACTGACATACAACTTTAATATACTGCATTTATACTTACCTGAACCTGCGGTACACTGATATACAACCTTAATATACTGCATTTATACTTACCTGAACATGCGGTACACTGATATACAACCTTAATATACTGCATTTATACTTACCTGAACCTGCGGTACACTGACATACAACTTTAATATACTGCATTTATACTTACCTGAACCTGCGGTACACTGATATACAACTTTAATATACTGCATTTATACTTACCTGAACCTGCAGTACACTGATATACAACCTTAATATACTGCATTTATACTTACCTGATCCTGCAGTACACTGATATACAACTTTAGTATACTGCATTTATACTTACCTGATCCTCCGGTACACTGATATACAACCTGTATGCCATTATATCATTTATTCACTTGTGTCAAGCATAGATTAATATAAGCGAATTTGCCAAATGTGGTGATTGTCTTGAAAAAATCCTGCGGTTTACGTAATCAACTAAATATTTGAAATGCGACCTTGCCTCTGTGTTGTGGCTCTTTGGTTTTTTTACTACAGTAAAAAATCATCTTATCATCCATTACAATTGAAGTAGCCCTATATTCCATCTTACAATACTAAATATTTATAAAAACAGCTTGCATCATATCACGTCACTCTATCAAAACACTTGTATTGTCTCCTCAACTGAGTATGACCTTACATGTATACTTGCCTTTTGCTTACAACCCCACCAACCTCACCCTTGTCTGACTTATGTGAAACATCTTGTGGTGCCACAGCTTCATAATCAAAATTAATGGAAATATGGGTGATTAGGACGAAAATTTTCATTGATGCCATTAAATAACTGGAAAATCTGTCATCAAAATAACATAAAAGACAAACATTGGTACATTCATGGCAACTTGAAAAGAAATTATATGCCATGTAATTATATAATATAAGGAGATATTCAAGACTTACCTTCGTTAAAACAACAGAGTACATGTAGAGAAGTAGGCCATATTTGTTGAGGTAGGAGGTAACAATAGGACGAATTGTGTCTCTGTCTTCTACAGTGTTGGCACATTGTACACACCTACAATGACT
>WURV02172547.1:0-14141 GCA_011762755.2 Epimenia babai | reverse complement strand
GGCCGTTCCTGCTACGTCTCGGCCAAGGTGGGCGCGGACCACATCATCGGGGAGGCCGCGGCGCGCGCGGGGACCGTGATGCACGCCAGCTTCCTGGTGCTGATTCCGGACGGCAACGGGGACCATTTCTTGGTGGACTACCCTGAGACGCAGATCACCCTTTGAGCGATTCCGCTCTGGAAGCTCTCTTGGCCTCTGCGGCCAAGGACCCGGACGGGGCACTCCTGGAACTGGACCGCATCGACGCGGAGACGTCCCTTTTGGACTTCATCCGCTTGATGTGGCCGGTTCTGGAGCCGGGTAGGCAGTTTGTTGAGGGATGGGCCGTCACGGCCATCTGCGAGCACTTAGAGGCCGTTACACGGGGTGAGATCAAAAAGCTTCTGATCAACGTGCCTCCCGGCTGCATGAAGAGCCTCACCACCAACGTGTTCTGGCCCGCGTGGGAGTGGGGCCCGAAGAACATGCCTTCCACCCGGTATGTATCGGCATCCTACGCCGAAGCCTTGACGGTCAGGGACAACCGGCGCTGTCGAAACATCATCACCAGCCCGATCTACCAGAAGCTGTGGGGCGACCGCTTCTCCCTCATGGGTGACCAGAACGCCAAAACGAAGTTCGAAACGGACCGGACCGGCTTCAAGCTGGCGACGTCGGTAGGGGGCCTGGGAACGGGCGAGCGTGGTGACCGCTTCATCATCGACGATCCGCACAACATCAAGGACGGGGAGTCTGAGGCCAAGCGGGAGGGCGCTATCCAGTGGTTCACGGAGGTGGTGCCCACTCGAATCAACGATCCGGAGAAGTCCGTCCAACTGTGCATCATGCAGCGCGTCCATGAACGGGACGTCTCTGGCCTGATTCTCGGCAAGGAGCTGGGGTGGGATCGGCTGGTCTTGCCGATGGAGTATGAGCCGGATCACCCCTACAAGACGAAAACCACCATTGATTTCCATGACCCGCGGACTGAGGAGGGGGAACTTCTCTGGCCGGATAGGTTCTCCCAGGCGTACATTGACGACGACCTGAAACCGCGCCTTCGCGCCTGGGGCGGCACCTACGCCGAAGCGGGACAGCTACAGCAGAGGCCCTCCCCGCGCGGTGGTGGCGACTTCAAGCGGGAATGGTGGAAGTACCTGGACAAGGCGCCTCTGCGCGTCACAAGGCGCGTCAGGAGCTGGGACCTTGCCGCCAGCCAGGACCGCGGGGCCTACACGGTGGGCACTCGAATGAGCATGACCCACGACGGGGACATCATCATTGAGGACGTGGCGCGGGGCCAACTGAGCCCCAAGGGGGTGGAAAAGCTGATCCTGTCGTGCGCGGAACAGGACGGGAAGGGAACCATAATCGACCTGCCTCAAGACCCCGGTCAGGCGGGAGTCGCGCAAAAGACCCATTATCTGAGGATGTTTCAAGGTTATGATGTGCGTGCGACGCCGGAATCCGGCTCCAAGGAGGAACGCGCGCAACCTCTCGCGGCCCAGGCCGAAGGGGGAAATGTCTATCTGGTTCGGGGTCCTTGGAATGATGAGTTCATCGCTGAGGCATCCACGTTCCCCACGGGGACCTACAAGGATCAGATCGACGCCGCTTCGCGCGGGTACAGCCGGCTGATCATGCGCCGTAAGAAGATCCCAGGATTTGCCCCAGAGGTCATAACCGGATGAGTGTCAAAAAAGGACTACTGGATCTCAACGGGGTCACCGCGCGTAGGGAGGTGTCTCCGAAAGACACCATCGGGGTTGGCGGCAACGTCGTCTACGGCGGCTATGTCCAGGACAACGAAAAGGACGTCACGCTCACCGGGTCTGAGCGGTGGCGCCGCTACTCCAACGTCCTCACCAACTGCTCTATCGTCGGTGCGGGCGTCCGTTTTTACTTGAATCTTGTGGCCAAAGCGGGGTGGACTTTTGAACCCGCTGACGAGTCTGACAAGGCCAAGGAGCTGGCGGAGCGGGTTGAGAAGATCCTCACCCAGGAGCTGATCACCCCGTGGCACCGAGTGGTGCGCCGCGGAAGTATGTACAGATTCTGGGGATTTTCTGTCCAAGAATGGGTAGCGAGACGCTTAGAGGATGGAGTCATTGGGTTTCACGATGTGGAGCCCCGGCCTCAGCCGACCATTGAGCGCTGGGACCTTACCTCCAGCGGGTTCGTGGACGGCCTTGTCCAGCTAAGTCCCCAGACGTCCGAAGAGCTGTACCTTCCCCGGAAGAAGCTCTTCTACATGGTGGACGACTCGATCAGTGACGATCCCCGTGGACTCGGCATCTTCCGCCACGTCGTCAACCCCGCGAAGGAACTGGCCCGCTTTGAGCAGTTGGAGGGGTTCGGATTCGAAGTGGACCTCCGCGGAATCCCCGTGGGGCGCGCCCCGTTCACCCAACTCCGTGAGATGGAAGCGGCCGGGGACATCACCCGTGACCAGCGTCTGGCCATTGAGCAGCCGCTAAAGGACTTCATTTCCGGCCACATCAAGAGCCCGCAACTTGGGCTCTTGTTGGACTCGATCACCTACCAGGACGAGGATGAGGCGGCCAAGCCCTCCAACACGCCGCAGTGGGACATGAGCCTTCTTCAGGGAGACTCCCAGGGCCATGAGGCTGTCGCTGCGGCTATCGAGCGCAAGAACCGGGAGATTGCCCGGATCCTTGGCGTGGAAGGGCTACTCCTCGGCGGAGACGGCGCGGGGAGCCTTGCGCTGTCGAGGGACAAGAGCAACAACTTCGCCCTCTTGGTGGACAGCGCCCTGACGGAGTTGGCCGAGACGGTTGACTCCGATCTGGTCACCCGGATCTTTGAGTTGAACGGGTGGGACATGGACCTGAAGCCCGGAGTCAAGACAGATTCCGCCCTCTTCAGTGACGTGGAACAGGTCACCGGAGCACTGAGCGACATGGCCCGCGCGGGCGCGATCCTCCCCGTGGACGATCCCGCCATCAATGAGGTGCGGGACCTCCTGGGCTTATCTCGCCAGCCTGAAGGCATGGGAGAAGCGGACGCCCTGATCCCGAACCCCGTAGCAGACCACGACCTGGAAGACCTGGACGAAGACGATGACGAAGACGAAGGTTGAAGTGCCCAAGGGAACGTTGAAGATGGCGGGGTCTGTGGCTAACCCCCCGGCCTATCCGATTCTTCGGTTTTTCAGCTATGATCACCTTCCAGCCCCCTTGGCCGCTGTGAGTGAGCACTTTCACCGCACGGCCCATTGGATGGCCGATGAGCTTCCGCAGTGTGCGGAAACTGCGGCCGGGTTGCGAAAGCTCTTGGAAGCGAAGGACTGCGCCGTGCGCGCGCACTTGGAGAAACAGTCATGATTCTGACTAACGGCGCGGCCATTGCCGCCGCGGACGCAGTGGTGGACCTCTGCGACGTTGGGTCCACCAACGCTGCGGCCGAGATCCGCATCTATGCCGGCACCGTCCCCACGGACGCGGATGCCGCCTTGTCTGGCGAGACGCTCTTGGCCACCTTGGTCATGAGTTCCACAGCGTTCGGCGCTGCGGCGGATGACACCCCCGGTGCCATCGCTACCGCCGCGGCCATCACCGCGGACGCCAGCGCGGACGCCACGGGCACCGCCGCCTATTTCCGGGTGGTGGACAAGGACGAGGACACTGTGTTCCAAGGCACCGTAGGGACGTCTGGTGCTGACCTGAACCTCAACACCGTCTCCATTGTGAGCGGTGCCACGGTTTCGATCACGTCCATGACGTACACCCAACCGGAGAGCTGATCTCATGAAGCGCGCCTACCTACTTGTGATCTGTAACGGACGTCATCGTGAAGGTGAGGTGGTCACCGTCATGGATCACGGTACGGAGTTCGCGCCGAAGGATCTTCAGAGCTACGCGGCACTGCCGATTGAGTGGCCGGAAGGATCAATCAAGCGGGTGACATCTGACCGTGATTTCCTTTTGGAGCTGGACCTCACCAAGGTGCTGTCCCAAGAGACGATCGAGGCAATGCACCATCGCACCAAGATCTTCCTCCCCGAAGGGGCGTCCCTCAATCGGCGGTACAGCGACGGCACACGCGTCAAGGCCAGGAACATCAAGACCCTGGCCTTGACGCGTAGGGTCTTGCCCGAGATGGTCAAGCGGAAGAGGGACTAAGATGCCGACGATTGTGGAAGACAGCATAGGGACCGGCGGGGACTACACCACAGTGACTCTATGGGAGGGGGACACTGACGATGGTGATCTGACCTCGCTTGATGAACGCCGACGGGGCTTGCTGCGCGACCAAGAGCACGCTTTTGCGGGTTCGCGAGTCACCCTCAACGGGCCCACCACTTCCGCGACCCAGTACCGAGAGATAGCCCCGGAATCCGATGCTGTTTTTGACCCTACGGATGAGTCGGGGGCAAGAATCACTTTCACAGGATCCAACGGGGCCTTTTATATGATCGAGGCCAACTTTCGCATCGGCGGGGGGATCGGCTTCATCAACAACGGGGCGTCCGTCAATCAGGTGATTCAGGCGGCTACCGCTCCCGCGATCATTGATGGGGTGACCATCATCAACCGTGGGTCCAGTACCCTGACCTACGCGATCCAGGGAACTTTCTCCATGACTCCGGATGTCATTGTCCGGAATGTCCTGATCATCCATGACAGCGCCGCCACCATCTCCACGTGCATTCGGTACGGTGGAGAGATCAGCAACGTGACGGTCTACAAGACGTCTGGATCCGGATCCATCTTCAACTTCCTCCAGGGACATGCGTCCGCACAGGCCACCGCCGTGAACTGCGCGGTGTTCGGGGTGAGTAACGATCCGTTCCCCAGCAACACCACCGGCACTTTCGCGGTGAGTGACTTTGCCATCGCTGGAGGTGAGGGAACGGGTTCTCTGACTGCCACGGACATCTTTGAGGATCCGGAAAACTTCGACTTCGAGCCGAAGAGTAGCGGGGATGCATACCAGTCCGGCAGCGACCTGAGTTCGGATTTCACCAACGACCTGCACGGCCGAGAGCGCACCGACTGGGACATCGGCGCGGTGGCATCGGATGACTCCATTGCGCTGGACCCCACGGGCACCGCTCCCCTGAGTGGCGCCGCGGCGGAGATGGCCGCTTCAGGCTCCCTGGCATTCTCTGGTTCGTCCGTCCTTTCGGCCGCGCCCGCGGAGACCGCCACTTCCGGTGTCGAGTCCATGGATGGCACCGCCGTGATGGAGGCCGCTGCGGCCGAGACGGAGGGCACTGGCACCGGGGAAGACCCGGTCATCCCGCCAGTCTCCGGCACCTCTTCCCAGGCCGCGGAGCCGGCCACCATGGCCTCTTCAGGCTCCCTGGGCATTGCGGGCACGTCGGAACTCGCGGCACCAGCGGCTACCGCCGCGACGGCTGGGGAAGAGGAGTTCACCGGCACGTCTGTCCTTGCCTCTGAGGCCGCGACCGCCGCCATGGCGGGAGCGTCAGGGACCAAGATCGCCATCGTCAAGACGTTCGCGGCATGGCTCTGTACGGAGAGCAGCCAAGACGACTCCATGTACCTGGACACCAACCGCACGCGCCGCTACACCATCGGATCGCTGGCGGACAAGACGGTGGCCGAGGACTTGACCCCCTACGGGGACATCAAGTGGACCTTGTCACGCATCTCCCCCTCTGGGCAGATCCTCACCTCTGCCCCGGTGGTAGAGAAGAAGCTCTCCGCGGGAACGCTCACCGCGGACACCCTGACGGATGGAGTGGTGGACGTTCCCCTCCTGAACTCAGATACGGAATCGTTGACCCCCGGCACCTACCACACGGAGTTGGAAGTGTTCGACGTTTTCGGTGAATCGGCAGTGGTTGCGGTGGGGACTCTCACTCTCCTGGCCAACGTCACCAACACGTAAAGGAAGCCCCATGCCCGCAGCACTCGTTACCACGGAACCTGGGATCAACAGCTACGGCACGTTGACGGGCGCCGCTACGCACCACGACAACAGCGCTCGGGGCTCCGCTTGGGTCTTCCTCTCCCCGGACGATCAGGCCCGCGCCCTCTTGAGCGCGTTCGACATGATCGAGCGGCGCGCCTTCCAAGGGACCAAGACCGGGGGCGCCAGCCAAGAGGCCCAGTTCCCGCGGACGGGCCTCACGGACATCAACGGGGACACGGTGGATTCCGCCGCGGTGCCCAGTGAACTGGCGGAAGCCCAGTACGAACTGGCGCTGGACATCGCTGCGGACTCCGGGGTGATCACCAAGCTGACCACGGGCTCCAACATCAAGCGCGTCAAGGGCGGTTCCGCTGAGGTGGAGTTCCTTGGCGGCAAGGCCACCACGAAAGGCACCCGCTTCCCTGGGCTGGTTGAAGAGATCCTGCGCCCGTATCTTGAGGGGTCGTCCGGTGTCACTCCCCCTTGCGTGGGCGCGCCCACTGTGGCGCCCACGTCCAGTTTCGATTCACCTTCTGAGTTGATCAGGGGCTACTAATGCCGGACCTCTTTGGCGTAGATATTCAGAGCATCCTGAAGGATGCCATTGGAACGGGGTTCCCCCTGATCACGCTCCGCAAAGTGAGCGTGGGAGCGCGGTCCACCACCAACCCTTCCCAGGGGCGGACGGTGACCAAGACGCCGTATCAGGCGCGGGGGATCCTGGACAGCTATTCAGACCGTCAGATTGATGAGACGGTCATCAAGACTGGGGATCGTAAGATCCTGATCGTGGCTGGGACCCTGCCCTCTTCGGTGGTGCCTTTGCCGCAAGACGAAATCGTGGCGGAGACCAAGGTCTGGAAAGTGATCAACGTCGGTCGCGATCCGGCCGCCGCCACTTACACATGCCACGTGAGGGAAGCATCATGAGTCGCATCCTTCTCCGGAAACTGGGATGAGCTTGCGTGACCCGGCATCTCGGCTCTTGGCGTTGTTGGATGAGGCGGAGCCCCGGTTCCGCCAACGGTTCATCAACGCGGTAGCGTTCGCCAAGAACAAGCTGACGATCAAGCAGATCCGCGCGGCCCTGGAGACGGGCCGGGAAGAGGATCTCTACCGGGTCATCAACAAGATCGGGACGTCCCTGTCCGCGGAGTTCAACACCACCCTGATCCTCTCCGCGGACGGCACCGGACAGCTCCTGGAGCGCTCCCTGGGCATAGTGGCGGACTTCGATCAGACCAACGTCCGGGCGGTGGCCCAGATGGCGGAGAACCGCCTACGTCTGGTCAACGGGTTCGCGCAAGCGCAGCGGGAGACCTCCCGGAACGCCATGATCCGCGGGATTCGGGACGGCGCGAACCCCCGCGAGATGGCGCGCCGCTTCCGGGACAGCATCGGATTGACCCCCCGCCAAGAAAGCGCGGTGGCCAACTTCGAGCGGATGTTGCGCCAGAATGACTCAGAGTCGCTGACCCGCGCGCTGCGGGACCAGCGCTTTGATGGCTCCATCCGCGCGTCCCTGGACGGGCGGAAGCGACTCACCGAGAAGCAGATCCGGACGATGACGGAGCGCTACCGGCAGCGCTACATCAAATACCGCTCTGAGGTGATCGCCCGGACAGAGGGCCTGAAGGCCGTCCATGAGGGCACTGAGGCCATGTACGCCCAGGCCATTGAGGCCGGGGATCTGGAAGCCTCCAAGCTGATTCGGATCTGGAATGTCTCGCGAGATGGCCGGGAGCGGGACAGCCATAGTGCCATGCATCTTCAGGAACAGCCGTTTGGGACCCCATTCGTATCGGGAGCGGGGAACCTGTTGCGGTTCCCCGGAGACTCCTCGGCGCCAGCGGAAGAGATTATCCAGTGTCGCTGCGCGTTGGGCACACGACTCATTGCATAATCAACCAAGATTGAGGAGAATAGGCGCATGGATAACTTCATCTCTACCTCAGCGGAGGTCTGTAAGGTAGACGATGACCTCGGCTTGGTCATCGGATTCGCCATGGTCTGCAAGGTGGACGGCGAGGATTATTACGACGTCCAAGATGATCACATCCCCGAGGACGCCATGTTGAAGGCGTCTACGGACTTCATGATCAACAGCCGGGTGGCCAAGGAAATGCATAAGGGCGGGGAGGCCGGAACGGTCGTTTTCGCATTCCCTCTGACCACCGAGATCGCCAAGAGCCTGGGGATCACCACCCAGCGCACGGGGCTCTTGGTTGCCATGAAGCCAGATGCTGACATGCTGGCCAAGTTCAAGAGCGGTGAGCTGACCGGCTTCAGTATCGGCGGAGTCCGCATCAAAGATGAGGAGGTGGACTGAGATGGCCAAGCGCAGGAAAATGCTGGCGTTCAAGATCAACGAACTCTCCGGGGTAGACCGCCCGGCCCAAGAGCCCGCCACGGTGGCTCTGTTGAAGCGCCGGGAGGATCCTGAAGAGGTCTTCAAGTCCCTGGACGGGGACTTTGCCCTCACCAACGCGGTGGACGGGCATAGCCACCTTCTCCCCATGGCCGCTGGCCAAGCGGGGAACACGTCGTACCAGACCGCGGACGGGCAAGAGTTCGGGCATACCCACCCGTTCGTGATCGACGCGCAAGGAAAAATCACCATCGGCGAAGCGTCGGGCCATACCCATCGCGTCGCCCGAACCACGAAGGCCGATGACGGAGAAACTCCCATGAAGACTGAGAAGAGCGACGGAAAGACCGTGGATTACTCCGCGGAGCTGGAGAAGGTCAACAAGGCCAACGCCGAGCTGTCCGAGATCTTGAAGATGAGCGCGGAGCACCGCGCCCACTTCGACACCCTCCAGGGTGAGGCGCGGGAAGACTTCCTGACCGCCCCTGTCACCAAGCGTGATGAGGTCATCGCCAACTTGACCGCCGCGGATCCCGTGGTGTTCAAGTCCGCCGACGGTACCGAGTACCGCAAGAGCGACGGCGCCCTCCTGATCAAGATGGCCAAGGAGCGCGATGAGGACCGCAAGGAACTCGCCAAGGCGCGCGCCGAAGCCATGAACGCGTCGCTGGCCAAGCGCGCGGAGGATGACTTGGGGAACCTCCCCGGTGAGTCCACCGTCAAGTGCGAAGTTCTTCGCGCCCTTGACGGCATTTCGGACGAGGCCACCCGTAAGGGTGCCTTCGAGATGCTCAAGGCCGCGGACACCGCCATGTCCGGCAACTTCCAGCGCGAAGGCACCGCGCTCAACAAGAACACCGGGGAGAACGCGTCGGCTGAGTTGGAAAACCTGTCCAAGCGCCACGCCAAGGAGCACGACGTGAGCATCCAGCAAGCTCGCATTGAAGTCCTGGGGACCCCCGAGGGTGAGCGGCTGTACGCGCAGTCGCATTCCAACTGACCTGAAACCAAGAGTTCCAGCGCCCAAGGTAGGCGCCGGGGCTATGACGAGGAGACACAGCTATGGCACTTGTTCAAGCGGTTACCGCGGTCAGCCTGGATGCGGGCGCGGACCTCAGTGCGGAACAGTTCACGTTCGGCGTGCTCAACTCCAGCGGTCAAGTGGTCCAGCAGACCACTGCGGGAGCTGACGCCGATGGCGTGATCATGAACAAACCGTCCGCCGCGGGGCAGCCGGTGGAGTTCGCAATCAATGGCATCGTGAAGGTCGTGGCCGGTGCCACGGTCGCAGCGGGCGCCAAGGTCCAGACCGACACCACGGGGCGCGCCATCACGGCGGCCAGTGGGGACCACGTTCTCGGAAAGGCCATCACTGGCGGTGACGCGAACGAAGTCATTTCCGTGCTGCTGGTCAGTAAGCACATTCTCGCCTGATCGGGCGACTGACGAAAGGAAACCGACATGCAAGGCGAGATGATCAACAAGTCCCAACCGACGCCCGGTGACGTTCACATCAACACTCCGTTGACGAACCTTTCCGTGGCTTACATGCAGGACCAGCGGTCCTTCATTGCGGACCGGGTGTTCCCCAACATCCCGGTGGGCAAGCAAGGTGACCTCTACTACCTCTTCGATCGCGGGTTCTTCAACCGTGACGAGATGCAGAAGCGGGCGCCCAACACCGAGACGGCCGGCGGCGGCTACGAGCTGTCGAGTGACAGCTACTTCGCGAACGTGTGGGGCTTCCACCACGACATCGCGGACCAGACCCGTGCCAACGCGGATTCCGTCCTCCAGATGGACCGTCAGGCCATGGCCCTGGTGTCCCAGAAGGGGCTCATCAAGCGTGAAAAGGAGTTCGTTACGAACTTCTTCAGCACCTCCAAGTGGACCAGGGACTTCACCGGGGTCAACTCCAGCCCGTCTGGGGATCAGTTCCTCCAGTGGGATGACGCTGCGTCTACCCCGATCGAGGACTTGGAGGCGGGCATCACCCGCATCCTGGAGCGCACGGGCATCCGTCCCAACAAGCTCGTCCTGGGCTATCAGGTCCACAGCGCCCTGAAGAACCACCCGGACATCATCGACCGCGTCAAGTACGGTCAGACGACCGGCGTGGCGAAGGAATCCGGGTTCAACAACGCGCTGGCCCAGATCTTGGAGATTGACAGCGTCGAAGTCTCCATGGCCATCGAGAACACCGCCGTAGAGGGTGCCACCAACTCCCACAGCTTCATTGCTGGGAAGCAAGCCCTCCTGGTTCACTCGGCCCCCACCCCCGGCGTGATGGTCCCCACGGGAGGTTACACATTCTCGTGGACCGGCTACCTCGGCGCGGGCGGCATGGGGCAGCGCATCCGCAAGTTCCGCATGGAACACCTCGGCTCCGATCGGGTCGAGATCGAGATGGCGTTTGACCAAAAGCTGGTCTCCGCCGATCTCGGAAGCTTCTTCGCGACCGCCGTGGCCTGAGCCACGTCCTGACCTACGACTAACCGGCGGGAGGGGGCACGCCGCTCCCTCCCGAGCTTTTAGGACTCACCATCATGGCCCGCACCGCATTCATCCCCGTCCCCGCTTTTCGGGTCGATCGTCCCTTCCGTTTCGGTGGGCGCTCCTACCGGGTGGGTCAGTTGTTCCACTGGCGCCGCGCTTCCTGCGCCCGGCGCCGCGCGGAACTCATGTACAACAAGAAGCTCATCAGTATCCCCAGCGATGCGGTGGACACGGTCGAGGACACCCCCGACATGGTCCACCAAGGCAACGGGTGGTATCTGGTCAACGTGGACGGGAAGGAACAGCGCGTGCGCGGCAAGGAAGCCGCCGAAGCCCTCCTGGGCAAAACTGACCCCACCGACGAGGTCACCGACAAGGTCACCGACGAGGTCACCGACAAGGTCACCGACGAGGTCACCGACGAGGTCACCGACGAGGAGTAATCAGTGGCCCGTCCGGTCCGAAGCCCCCAAGCCCAGGTGATCCAAGTCTCCAAAGAGCTGAAGCTTTTTACGGAGAAGGGGATCAAGATGCTGGCCTTGGAGGCGCACAGCGTCCTTGTGTCGGAACCCTCTGAGGGCGGCACCCCGGTAGACACCGGATGGGCGCGCGCTAACTGGATCGGGTCCATCGGGTCTCCCCCGTCGGGCAACGTTGCCGACGGGGCCACCTCCAACACCAGCGACCAAGCGGAGTCTGGTAACGTATCAGGCGCGGCGGCCCAGGAAGGGTTGGCGCGCATCGTGGCCTTCTACAAAGTGGAGCAAGGCGCCGTTTATATGTCCAACGGGGTCCCCTACATCAACCGGCTGAACGCAGGATGGTCTAAGCAGGCCGGCGCGGGCTTTGTCCAACGCGCCATCCTGAAGGCCGTCAAGAACGTGGAGGCGCGGCTATGACCTTGCCGGTGGAAGCGGTGGATGCGATCTATTCGCGGTGGGTCACGCAGTGGGGAACCACTTCACCGTCCACGTTCGATAACGAGAGCTTTGACCCGGACGAAAGCGCTGCATGGGTCCGGGTCGTGGTCCGGCACCAAGACTCCAACTTTGAGACCTTGGGGGGCATCGGCAACCGCCGCGTGCGCCGCGAAGGCAACATAGTGATCCAGGTATTCACCCCGAGCAACCAAGGGGTGAGCGAAGCGCAGATCTTAGCGAAGGCCGCCGCGGACATATTCGAGGGAGTCTCTTTCAGTGGGATCGACGTGACTAACGTCGTGACCCGTGAGATGGGCCCCAGCGACGCATGGTATTTGATCGTGGTGGAAGCGTTTTTCGCCTACGAAGAGAGAAAATAGGAGACCATTTCGATGGCACGTTCCCTGACTAATAACTTCTCGCTGGCCTACGCCATCGAGGACTCCATTGGAGTTTTGCCGGGATCCCCGGAATGGAAACTCCTGGAGCCCAACACCGTCAACGCGTTCGGTGCGAACATCTCCACCGTGGCGCGCTCCCCGATCTCCAAAAACCGCCAGAAGTCCAAAGGCACGATCGTTGACCTGGACGCCGCGGTGGAGTTTGAGGCGGACCTCACCATGGACTCCGCCCAAGACTTCCTGGAAGGGTTCGCATTCTCCACTGCGGAGAACTCCGACGCCTTCTTTGAAGGTGCCGACGCGGTGGCGACCACGGACGATTACACCGTGCCGTCCCTCACGGCGGCCCAGGCCGGCAAGCTGTTGTTCACCTCCGGTGACATCACTTCGCTTCTCTACGCGCGGGGCTACTCCAACGCGGCCAACAACGGGCTGAAGACTCTCAACGTCCAGCCCGCATCGTCGGACACCACCCTCCAGGTGGCGGAGACCTTGGTCGCGGAGACGGCGCCCACCAACGCGGTGATCGAGCTGGCCGGCATCCGTGTCCTGGCTACCAGCGATCTGACCATCACCCGCGTCAGTGGAAGCCCGGATACCGCTACCATCGTGTCGGCGTCCGCGGTGGACTGGACGGATCTCAACCTTACCCTGGGCCAGTTCGTCCACGTCGGTGGTACCGCGACCGTCAACCAGCCGGATGACTTGGTGGGCTACGGCCGCGTGATCGCCATCACCGCAACCACGCTCACCCTGGACAAGCTGAGTGGGACTCTCGCCACGGGCTCTTCTCCCGAGAACCCCGCGAAGGTGATTGACATCCTCTTCGGTCGGTTCATCCGGAACCAGACCGTGGATTCCACCGGCTTCCTGGAGCGTACCTTCCAGTTCGAAGGCACCTATACCAACCTGTTCGAAACGGAGCCGCCCACCCCGGTGGCCAACCCCGACGGACACGAATACTCCCTGGGGAGTCACTGCAACCAGCTTTCCTTCAACCTCCCGTTGACGGACAAGGCCACCCTTTCCCTGGGCTTCGTGGGCACCGACGCGGAAGCTCCGGTCAACGGCGGATCCCGCAAGACCAACGCGGACACCCCGGTGTCCCCCCTCCAGGTCGAGGCCGTCAACACCACGTCCGACATCGCGCGGATGCGGATCACCGAAGCTGACGAGACCGGGTTGACCACGGACTTCAAGTCCATGACGATCACCCTGAACAACAACGTGTCCCCCGAAAAGGTTCTCGGAACCCTGGGCGCGCGGTTCGTCAACACCGGGACTTTCGAGGTCTCTATTGAGACCCAAGTCCTCTTCTCCAGCGCTGATGTGATCGCGGCCATTCGCGCCAACACCACAGTGACGATGGACTTCCTCCTCAAGAACAACGACGGAGGGATGTATGTGGACATCCCCTCCATGACCATCGGTGGTGGAAACCGGGAGTTCCCGGTGAATGAAACCATCCTTGCGTCTCTCACTGGCGAGGCATTCGCTGACCCGACGTTCAACACGTCGCTGGGTATCAGCCTGTTCCCCGTCACTCCCTGATCCTGACCCTGACCGAAAGGCCGCAGATGACTGACTTTTCGCACCTTCATAAGCTGAACGTGGGCTCCGACCGTACCGCGGACCTGGAACTGTTCCAGATCCAGGGGAGCCCCTCTCTGACTCTCGCTCCCGCCACTGAGGCAAACTCCGGCTACTTCAACGCGCTGTTGAAGAAGAACAAGGGCTACGCGCGCCGCCTGAAGGCGGGGGGCGTTACCCCGGAGTTGATGGAGAAGAACCGCAACCAGGACCGGGCGCTTTACGCGTCCCACGTCGTCAAGGGATGGACCGGGGTCACGGACTCCCATGGGGACGAAGTGACCTTCTCCAAGGAATCCTGCCTTCAGTTCCTGAAGGCCCTCCCGGACTGGATCTTTGACGACGTCCGCACCTTCGCGGCGGATCCGGGATCGTTCTTGGGTGAGGATGATCCCTCCCCCGAGGACATCGAGGCCGCGGAGGAAAACTAAAGGGCCGGCTTCTCTGGGAACTCCGGTTCTCTCGCGACGGGTGGGCTATCGAGAC
>WURV02172536.1:0-14141 GCA_011762755.2 Epimenia babai | reverse complement strand
ATATGATTCTTTAAATGCTTGTACCGATATATATTTGTGTATATATGGTGATATGTTAATTGTATCGCATTTTCCACGTGTTTACCAAATAATTATTCCCAAAACTCGTTCAAAAGGGTTAGGGGACAATAAAGTGATTGAATAAATATCATTACTCCTATTATTTCCATCGTCACCGCCACAGTTACCGTTATCATTATCGAGAGGTCGAGTGAGGACGTTGGTCAGAAAATCGTTCGAATGATTATATCCCCGTGGTAACTGAGCGTGTTACATTTTTATCGATATCTCAAGCCTGATCTTTTTATTTTCTGCCTAACTTTGGTTTCCCGATGCAAGTATTATGACCTCAAGACGATGTGTCCGATAGTAAACCTCTCCCGTACTCCGTTATACCGTACGTTAGGTTTTATTTTGAATCCACACTTACATAACTCTTTGCGAGTTTTCGAAAATGACTATTTAAAATGATCTAGTGATCAAAAAAGGCGGGTGGGAGAGGCCATGTCGACCGCCACTTCGTCGTAGATGCGATCATTGCCATAAAGATGTAGAGGACGAATATCATGTAACTACATAGTATCTATCTGAGGGAACGATTCATGCAAAATACTTCCATACAAAACCATACGTGAAAAAAATAAGTGTCTAAATATATTGGTAAAATAGATATCGGAAACCTGGGCGAGCTCCCGTGACAAATGGGTAAACCGAAGGTCGGTCCAGAACCTTCTCGGTTCCCGTTCATGGATACAACCGTAACATTACAGACTTGGCACGTATTTTCCATCCATCCCAAGTGGTCGTGGCGACTGCGCGTGATCAATTCTCAATACTAATATCTCGCAACGATTTAACAAACATATACACGTCGAATACTCTGCGATGGCAGCACACCTAATGATTCACATAAACCCAATTATAAACAGTAAATCCACTAGATAGACCTCGATAAACGATAACAGGTAACTCTTTGAAAACCAACAAAATGTGACTGATAAATTTTCTGATACGTCGTTATTGCGACGGCTTTTCGAAAACATTCAGAGCTGACATCAAATGTATTTACGAATTTTTGTACAATCAGTCACAAAGACAACGTTATCGCCACTTTCTAGTTCAACAATTTTTTACCTTTCTCCAAACGCTCAAATGACAATAAGTTGGTCTGATGTTGCAGTGCTCAGTTTGTCGAAACGCGAGGCCGGGCTCGAGCAACCGAGTGATGAGGCGGTATCCCGCAAGAAACGCCATCATCATAATTGCCGTTGCGTTTACGCTGCTCGATGCAGAAGACGGCGCTGGTTTTGGCGGCGGCGCAGGCGCAGGTACGTTTGCTATCAACGGAGACCGTGCCATGGATAAACTGAGCGACACGTAAAAGGACGCGACATGAATTGCATCAACACAAGTCGTCACCAATAAACGTCCTGTACCCTTACTACCCATCTGTTGTGTATAATTTAGAATATAAAAAGTGTGCACACAATGATTAATTTCATAATTTTCACGTCGTAGAGAGGTACAGTGAAAAAATCAAAGGCAAAATCAAAAGCATAAAAATAGTAAACCACACGTGTGTAAAAACTTATAAAACACAGGAAAGAAGACAGATTTTACTTTTTACAACACTTAACACCTTAAGTGAGTATAGATTAGGAAATGTCAGCACGATTTATTACGTCATTGCCGTCCTCCTGTATTTAATAGTCTCGATAATTTTGTCTTGCACGACCGCAGAATTGTTTCCTGTATACCCTCAAAATTCGTTCGTCACGCTGTTTATCTATTGTAGTATATTATACCAAAAAAAACACAAAAAAGAATAATTGTACGGCGAATATAAGATGTCTACGCCGGCACAAAAATTATAAATATACCACACACAGTAATGAAATAGATACACTGCTTATATATTAACTGAAATATAATTAATATGTAGATATATCGACACAATACACTGCAGTGCATTCCTATCATATAACTATCCCAATGCCCTTCAAGGGTGTATCTATATCGCGACCTTAGTATACTAGCTGTTGGATATTACGCTACTAGCCAACAACAACGCCAGTGGGGCCCCTTACGCTGACCACCACCTAGATAGGTGACAGGGTACAGACGTCCTGCAAGTTAACCTGTTACCATTTCCCGCCTGTAAACCGTTCGCCGTCAACCACCACGCGAGCAAACTAACGGATGGAAAACCAGCTGGTAGATATTACGCTACTGCAATCGCTACGATGCTGCTGCGCCTTTTTACGCTGACCACCACCTAGTTGCCAGATAGAGAACAGACGCCTACACGAACACAGACGATAACCTTACACAAACATGGAGAGTATGTACCCAGACGGGTGGGCCCTCGCCACATCCAAGTCGGGTACCTTGCCTGACACACACAGCAATTTACACTCGCACATTCAGGCTACTCGGTGTGCCCTAACCAACAGATGACGTCCACTATATACCCGAGACTTAGTTACAACTTTCAAAAACCGAAGCCAGCAACCAAAGTAGTGTCACTCGCTGACAAAAATATAACTGACGAAAATAGTCCTGACGCGATACAGCGACCGCGCGACACTCGTAGAGAGCCAGCGTGACCGACGCTCTCAACATCGTGCAAACACTGACGCCACAGCGCGCTGCTACACGAAAGCTTTATGTAGGTAATAGTTGGGCAGTATTAAGAAGTCACTGCAAGTCGTCACTATAAGTCTTCAAAAGAACATCGCGTCTTAATCTTACAGTAGTGACGCGCTTGCGGCGAGCGCAGAGAAGACCCCCATTAGAGCCAAGTAATAGGTGTCTGTCTATGCATTGATCTACGATTGAATTTGTGACACTCTTACGAACTTTTATGAAACCATGGCGAATTATTGGGCCAAAAATGTCCAGCTTCTCGAGCTAATAGCACGTTAACACAGAAATGTTCTTACCTCGAATCGTATAAATACGAAGATAAAATGGAAAATTCATACAAGATGAGAAAAAATTACATTGGAGATAAAATTTTCCTTATTTCCTGTGTGGGTATTCACACACTATACACATACACTAACTTAGGTAGGAATAAGCAAGAATGTACAGAAAAAAATACCTCCACCTCTAGTGGCAAGTGATCCTCCGAACTTAAAGTTACCGGCCTGGTGCTCTACTACCTCGGCTACAGACTTTCTCTCGTGCGTTTGGATGATAACGCGCGTTAAAGAACAATCTGGTATTTAAAGGCTGTTGACTACGCCAGCGAGAGACACGGATATCTGTAACAAGCATGATAGAATATAAAAAGAATAGCCGATATTGGCAGTGTTTGCTATATTAACGTAATGTTACTCTGAGTGACTTGGACACAAAATACAACTAACGCGCGAAACTGATAGAGAGCCAGCGTGACCGACGCTCTAAACTTCGTGCGAACACTCACGCGACAGAGCGCAGCTACATAAAAGCTCAATGTAAGTAATAATAGGGCAATATCAACAAGTGACCATCGATTGCAAGCCGTCAATACAAGTCCCCAATAGAGCCTCACGTCTCAATCTTACAATAGTGATGGGCTTGCGACAAGCGCACAATAGACACCCTAACAGAGCCTCGTAATAAGTATCTGTATATGCACTGGTCTACGACTTGATTTGTGACACATGCTACTGTACTATTCGCACGCAGAGCATTCTGGGACTCTTGAATTTCCCGGGGAATTTCCTAATCGCGAACCAATTCCCTTAAATGCTAGGAAGTACAAACCGAGAATGAAGGGAAAAGGCGAGGGTTTGGTGCTACCTTATGCAATTATTTTGAATAAATGACAGTTAAACGTACAACATTGCCCTGTAACAACCCTGATATATTTCTCTAAAAAAACATTTCACGACGAATATTCAAGTACGAAAATCTTGCTCATTTCCTGTCGTGGAAGGGGCTGGGAAAAATCCCTGGTTTGTGTCGGTTCGAATTCGCACCTCTCGCATAAAAGGCAACGCCTCTAACCACTGCACCACTGGCGCCAACAGGAGGGTACAAGTCTTAATTTGAACAGCGGCCGGGAGGCTCGTAGCCACAGCCAGGGGAATCTCGACAGAGTTGGTCAGGTATCCGAGAAAATCTATGACCATTAATAATATTTAAAAAAATATATGGCTTTTATGTACAGCGGTCTATAAAAACATTTAATAATCATAGAGTGAAGAGTGACGCAATTTTCGAGCCAGTCCTCTGTAGTAAAGACGTACTGATTGCTAAAGATGTCGACTATGGGCCGAACTCTTCATTTGTAGATACATACTCGGGTTAATGTGGGTTTGTGCTTGCTGTTTCTTAAGGTATCTCACACAATAGTTGCAACGATGCCGATTGATATGGGTAGGTTTATTGGTCCTATATATTGTCCTTCGCTATTTTTAGTATATCTACTGAGCGCACACCACCGTGTCAGGGCGAGCTGTTGAAATTCGTTTGCTCGCGCATCTTGTTACCAATAAAACAGATTATCACTACACAAAGTTTGCTATACGTCATAACTATGCACATCAAGGTGACGAAATCGAGGCATGTTAAGCGTTATAAACTCAAGAACACTAACATTCAACTATATGAACAAGGGTCATCCAGAGACCACGGGAAGAGGGGCTTTTTATCGCCCTTTGCGTACCTTTAATGAACGTACAACTGGTTGAAAAACATCGAAATAAAAGTCTGATGAGCGTGTAGGCAAGCAGTTCGTTTTTCGTGTACTTCTCGGGTAGTCTTTTTAGTGGGGCAACGAAAGATTTCGGTGCATCATTGCCCTAAGGCATACGTCTGAGTATTGGTTTTCAAACTTTTTGCAAGTTAGTCTCCCAGCTGTTTCATAAAACCGACACTTTGCAACTACAAGCCTATACCGACTTTAACTCGTGGTTGCGAATCCACATTAGGAAGATTACACTTTGTGTTACATAAATCTCATGAGTTGCTTGTCCCTAACCATTTCCACGCCTCGATGAGTCTACGGAGTTCCGATACACATACCACGTAGGTGCATACATGTGAGTATGGATCGCAAATAGCAGAGTGATTACAATATCAATTGTTTAGTTTTAATCAATATGACCCCCAGCTTCGCTACAATATCATCGATACCGTAAGTTTTACTACACTATAATACAGTCTGCGTCATATGGATGGCGTTTTGTAAATTTTAAGCACTCAGAATGTAAATAAAAACGATTTTATCCGCACTTTGGGGGACATCATTGCTGGTCAATCTTTAAAATACTATTAAAGCCTAAGAACGGTCCGCATGCTTGCCAGCTGAAATGAGACACTGTATTTATTACGCCACTGAACGGTGTAAAATTAGCGCGATCATACGGACGCAGGGCGTCACCAGCGACGAGCGAATAGTGAGAGTACCAAGAGTGATTTGCGATAGAACAAGCACATTGCGGGCGGTTACTATCTTCCCTGGACTATAGCCACGCCATCAAGTTATTGCCCCAACTTGGAATTCATAAATTTCCTAACTCTAAGTGCAACGCACTCATCCCCTGACAAACTTTGACCTTTATAAAACCACGGTTAGACAGAAATATCATAAGACATTTCAATGTGTGTGTGCGTGTGTGTGTTTGGGTGTGTGTAAGTAAGCCATAGGCACAGGCATTTTAGTGCAGTATTCGATAGTAATTTCATAAAACGAATAATTGCACTATAAAAACTTTTTGTTTTATTAATTGTTTTCATTTATTGCTAGAAGAAAGATTGTTTTTGAATAAAGCTGGCGCCAAGTATTGAAGCCGGTATACACTTACTTATATTCTTTGAGGTTCATAAATCCCTATCACTCTATAGCTTATAGAAATAAAAAATTAAATGCGTTGAAGAATTCTGCCAGGATTTGTATGATAGTAAAGTAAGCATGCGAGATACAGTTTTTGAATATGAAGGATATGAGAATATCACGGACATAGGGCTTGATGATGTGAGACATGACACATTGCACTCAAATCAATGAAAAATGGAAAAGCCTTCTGAGCGGATAATATCGTTGTAGAAATTATCAAGTGTGGAGGTGAAACTTCCATGAAACGGATGCCTCCAAACTCTAAATTAGATTATTGAAAAATCTAACGAATTCCACTTACTATTATATCAAACTTTCATTGACTACGAAGAAGCTCTCGACCCATTAGAAGCAAACGCCGTTATTCATTCGTTAATAAACTAAAATGTAAACACAAATTATGTGAAAGTCATGAGAGAAATTTACGCAATAGCCTCAGCATCTATTAAACTTCACGATGACAGCAACCCAATAACAATAAAGAGGAGTAATGGCGGCCGGGGCGGTAGCGGGAACCGCTTGCGAAAATCGGATAATGCAAATCCCCGCTTTGTCATCACCCCATTGTAAAGTAACATTAACTATCATAGACCCAGCGGAGTGGGCGATATTATGTAGGTGTTCTGTAGGCGTTTGGAACTAGTGGCATGAATTGGAAGGTCAATTGTCAGACCAGACTCACTGGGTCGTCCACAGTGCTTGTTATTGAGGCTAAACATTTTGTTGTGTTAGCCTCATTTATAGGGCTAGCTTTGTAACAGGCTAATCACGGCTGAGACAACTTTTACCTACGTCATTAGCTGTAATGTCCAAGAACCGTAACAGGTTTATCAATCTATGCGAAAGCCATCGTTACCTCCCTTAGTACAATCAAAAATCTTTTTATTTTAAGCAGCCAATAAGGTCGCAGCTCTCATCACCATAATCTTACACAATACTGTATTATACTTAAAAATAAAGTCGCTGAGCCATGCTACGTGTTGATTATCTATTCCCCACTTGCCACTCTATGTGTCATTAGGCTACAAACATAAAACAACCTATTCTTAACTATATAATTAACTAAAATTACATCACCCCGCCTTTTATAACGCTACCATATACTGCAGTGACTAAGCTACAATTTACTTAGCTCCCTTTTCATATTGTGCGATATTTTGTAAACTCGCGCTACCATTCAGTAGTTTACTGAAACGACACAATCTTCTGACAAAAACTAATGCGGCTAAGTTTTTACAACGACACAATACTCAGGTCTGTTCTGAAACAATTATCGTAATAAAGTCAGTCATAAAACGTTTTGAATATCGATATGTTCACGAATATTACATTTACAGCTCAATGCCATTTACTTTTATGCCTTTTTGTTCTAAATGCACTTTTTTGAATATCTCCTCCAAAATAGGCGTGAACAGTTAAGGTGATATGATATCTCCCTGTCTAACACCTCTCTTTATTGTTATTGGGTTGCTATCATCGTGAAGTTTGATGGTTACGTAGGCTTTGCGTAAATTTCTCTTATAACTTTCACATAAATTGTGTTAACATTTTGGTTTATTAACGAATTAATAACGGCGTCTGCTTCTTAAGGTTCGAAAGCCTTTTCGTAGTCAATGAAAGTTGGACATGATGGTAAGTTAAATTCTTAAAATTTTTTAATAATCTGATTTAGAGTGTGGAGATAATTGATGGTCGAAAACTGCTTTTAAATCCAGACTATCTGGGAGCTGGTTTTCATCCAGCCTTTTTGGCAGACGATTTGTCATCACTTTCGTGATGAGCTTGTCTACGTGCCATAGCGAACTGATAGGTAATTTTTCAATTCTTTAGAATCTCCTCTTTTAATAATATGGTAATGTTTGCTGTTTTTCAGCCCTTCAGGATTGTTTTTGTTTTCAAACATTTATTGAAGAGTTTCACAATCCGTATCATGGAAGTTTCACCTCCACAATTTTCTAATTTCCAAAATGATATTATCTGATCAGTGGGCTTAACCATTTTTCATTGATTTGAGTGCATGTCTCACCTTATCAAGCCCTATGTCGATGATATTCTTATATCCTCCGTGTTCCAATACTGCATCTAGAACGCTCAGTTTACTATCATACAAATCCTGGTAGAATTCTTCAACACGTTTAATTATTTTATTTCTCTACGTAACAGAGTGATAGGCATTTATGAGCCTCAATGAATACTAGATGAGTGTATACCCTGTTCAATACTTGGCGCCAGCTTTATTCAAAACTCTCATAGCAATGAATAAAAATCAATAAAGAAAACAAAACGTTTTTATGGTGGAATTATTCGTTTCATGGAAGTACTATCGAATACAGTGGTAAAATGCCTGTGCCCATGGCATGCTTACACACACACACGCACGCACACGCACACGCACACACACACATTTATATATAAGCGTATGGTTTCGTTCAGAGCAAGTAATCCACTAAATAGTTCAAAATGCCTTACGGTATTACTCTCTAACCAGACCTTATAAAGCTCAAAGTTTGCCATAGAATAAGTGAGTTGCACTGAAAGTTACGAAATTTATGAATTTAGTGTTATGGCAAAAACTTCGACGTGATGTCTTGGATAGAGGCCTGCGAAGATAATAACCACCCGCAATGTGCTTCTTTTATAGCAAACCACTCTTGGCGATGAGAAATCGCTATTCGCTTGTCGCTGACGAATCGCTATTCGCTTCTCACTGAGGTTCGCTATTCGCTTGTCGCTGAGAAATCGCTATTCGCTTGTCGCTGAGGAGTCGCTAGACGCTTGTCGCTGAGATTCGCTTCTCGCTGAGATTCGCTATTCGCTTCTCGCTGAGGAATCGCTTGTCGCTGGTGACGCACTACGTCCGTGTGATCGAGTCAATTTTTACACCGTACAGTTGCGTAATAGATACAGTGTGTCTCATTTAAGCTGGCAAGCATGCGGACCGTTAGGGCTTTAATAGTATTTTGAAGAGTGACGAGGAATGGTGTCCCCAAATGCGAATAAAATCGTTTTTTATTGAAATTCTGCGTGCTTAAAATTTACAAAACGCCATCCATATGATGTTTTTGTATATCATAATGTATTGTAACTTACGGTATCGATGATATTGTAGCGAAGTTAGGGTCTTATGGATAAATACTAAACAATTGATATTATGATCCCTCTGCTATTTGCGATTTATACTTACACGTAACATCTACATAATAGGTGGATCGGAACTCGGTAGACTCCTAGAGGCGTGGGAATGGTTAGAGACAAACAACTCGTAAGATTTATGTGAAAAAAAGTGTACTTTTCCGAATGTGGATTCGCAACCACTAGTAACAGACGAGATAGGCTTCTGGTTGCAAACTATCGCCTTTTATGAAACAGCTGCAAGACTAACTTGCCAAAGGTATGAAAACAAATACTCGGACGTATGTAAGGGCAATGATGCACCGAAATCTTTCGTTGCACCACTTTAAAAGACTATCCTAGAAATACACTCATCAAAACGTCATACTTGCCTACACGCTCATCAGACCTTTGTTTTTGGCCAGTTGTGCGTTAATTAAGAGTACGCAAAGCGCGATAAAGAACAAATTTTGCGAAGTATAAATCCGTTCTTATGGGTTTCAAGGAGCGTGAGGAAACGAATTTCAACACCTCGCCCTGACACGGTGGTGTGCGGTCAGTATATTATGCACTTGAAATAACGAAGGGCAATATATACAACTAATAAACCTACCCATATAAATCGGCATCGTTACAATTATTGTGTAAGATACCTTAAGAAACAGCATGCACAAACCCACATTAACCCGAGTATGTATCTACAAATGAAGAGTTCGACCTATAGTCGACATCTTTAAGAATTAGTACATCTTGACTCCGGACGGCTGGCTCGATGAATATGTCACACTTCGTGTTCATTAGGTGTTTTTGTAGACGGCTAGATATAAAAGTCATATAATAAGTCATATCAATATTATTAATAGTGATTTTGATTTATTCCTTACCAACTGCCACGATGTTATTCTGGCTGCGGCGACGAGCTGACCAACCGCTGTCTTAATTAAGACTCGCACCCTCCTGTCGGCGCTTGTGGTGCAGTGGTTAGAGGTGTTGCCTTTCATACGAAAAGTGCGAGTTCGAATAGAAACAAACCAGGAATTTTTTCCAGCGCCTTCCACGATATGAAATTAGCCAGATTTTCGTGCTTGAATATCTAAAAGTAATTGTCGTGAAATGGTTTATTATAAAAATATATAAGGGTTGTAATAGGGCAATGTTGTACGTGTGACTGGCATTTTATTATTAAATATTTTATAAGGTAGAACCAAATCCTCGCCTTTCCCTTTATTCCCTTTTTGTACTTGCTAGAATTCAAGGGAATTGCTTTGCCGGCGGTTCGCAATTAGGAAATTCCTCGGGAAATTCAGGAGTTCTCGAATGCTATGAGTGCGAATCGTACAGTAACATACCAGTACAGCTACGGCGGGTAATTTACATTAGACGGTGAAAATGGGGCAATTTGTAGCCATCTGCGTGAAAAAGTAAAAAAAAATTTATCCCACAGCTGTAAGTGTCTTCTGGAATTTTCCCTTTTGTTTCCTTGTACTTACAGATTATCGGAAGAGAGTTGTTAGAGGTGATTCTTTCTCTCTAAAATCGTAAAATTATTCCTTATATTCCTTACTCTAATATATTTTTTTCATTTAAATGTTCATTCTATCATCTCAATGTTATTATTACTTTCTCATATAGGGAAAGAAATTATAAATCTCAAAATAACTCCAAGTAGAATTACGTTAATATGGCAAGTACTGCCAATATCGGCGATTCTATTTATAATCTATCATGCTTCTTACAGATATCCGTGTCTTTCGCTGGCGTAGTGTACAGCCTTTGAATACCAGAATTTTCTTTAACACGCGTTATCATCCAAACGGACAAGAGAAAGTCTGTAACTGAGTTGGTAGAGCACCAGGCCGGTTACTTAAAGCTTGGAGGATCATTTGACACTAGAGGTGAAGGTATTTTTTCTGTACATTCTTTCTTATTGCTCACCATGTTAGTGTATGAATATAGTGTGTAAATACCCGTACGAAAAAAAGCGAATTTCTAATGTGATTTTTTTCTCTGTGTTGCATGAATTTTCCATTTTTTCTTCTTTTTTTATACAATTCGTGTTAAGAAACCTTGAGTTTTACGTGCTATTACCATGAGAAGCTGGTCATTTTTGGCGAAATAATTCGCAATCGTCTCAATAATGTTCATAAATCATTCATTGTATAATTATGATGATGCTGTTCGTAACAGCAGATTCGGTGGTTGTGGGGGACGAAATGATCGACACTAACAAATACGTAAAGACGGCAATGATGTAATTAATCGTGCTGACATTTCTTAATCTTTACTCACTTAACGTGTCGAGTGTTGTACAAAGTGAAATCTGTATTCTTTCCTGTGTTTTATAAGTTTTTCTGCACGTTTGGTTTACTATTTTATGCTTTAGATTTTGCCTTTTATTTTTTCGCTGTAAGTCTCTACGACCAAAAAAATCATAAAATTAATCATTGTGTACACACTTTTACATTATTCTAAATTATAGACAACAGATGGTTAGGAAGATTACAGGACGTTTATTGGTGATGAATTGTGTCGATGCAATTTTTGTCGCGTCCTATTGCGTGTTACTCAATTTTTTCTACACTCTTTTCGTTGGTAGCACGGTGCCCTGTACAAATAGGTTCTGCGAATGCGACGGCGCCGCCAAAAGCGTCTGCGACGGCGCCGCCAAAAGGATATGCGCCTGCGCCGCCCGACAACTAAGCAATTTGGAACAAGGACGTTGCAACGCCTCGGGCATTCATGGCGTTTCTCGCGGGATACCACGACATCACTCGGTTGCTCGAGTCCGGCCTCGCGTTTCGACAAACTGAGCCCTGCAACATCACACCAAATAATTGTCATTTGAGTGTTTGGAGAAACGTAAAATAGTGAACTGGAAAGTGGCGTGAACGGTGTCTTTTGTGACTGATTGTACGGAAAGTAGTAAATACATAGGAATGTTTTTACAAAGGTCGTCGCAATTAATATCAGAACATTTATGGCGCAGTCACATTTTGTAAGTTTTCAAGAGTTGTCTTTTAACGTTTGTCGAGGTCTATCAAGTGGATTTTCTGGTCACTGTCTATAATTCGGTTTATGTTAATCGTTACGTTACTGCTATGGCACACAGTTTTCGACGTTGAAGTACTTGTTAAATCGTTGCGAGAGATTAGTATTGATAATTGATTACGCGTCATTACGTGTAGGAGCTCCCTATTGCTGAGCGCGTTGATTGTAAGACATTACTAATGACTTCCGATTGTATCCATCTATTTGCTCCATAGTCCCTCCAATCACTGGTGAAAATCAACTGTACATCTTACCACACTCGACAGTCCGATGCTACATATATAAAAGGACCTCGAACTAGAACGGTGCGTTTAGGACATCGATAATTCTCAGTTTTGCTGCAAAAGCATGGCATCAGTTGCTAAAAGACCTTCGTAAATCAGATGACGACAAACTCTTCTAATCACAGTTAAAAACCTATCTATTTAGCAGATAATTCAATTGTCATTATCACATTCTATTAACATATATTAACATTTATATTATTTGTGTTTACTACGTTACAATGCCATATTACAATATTTCATTCATACATTGGATGCGGCACTTTCCCTCTCCATAACTGAATGTTTCTTCTAACATTATATGTGTATAGATATATATTGTCACATATATCTTATCAATCCTGATGTTTTTATGTATATATGTTTATGCGGCAAAAATATAAAGAATTGTCGATGTCCTAAGCACGCCGTTCTCGTCTGAGGTACATTTCTATATCTGTAGCATCAGACAGCCGAGTGCGGTAAGGTGTGCAAGTGATTTCAGCAAGTGATTAGAGATAATCTGGAGCGAAATCATGAATCTTATCAAAAGTCATCAGAAGTGACTTGTAGTCGACACATTCATTAACAGACATCCAATGCAGTTCATGCAAAATTGGAGTTATGTGATCACGACGCCGACATCCAGTTACCAGAGGGTTTTAAAAAATCCGTGGGTAAGGGATCAACTATGAACGTCTTTATAGCGACATATTTCAATAATTCTCTTAGATTTTCTGCATCTGTAAGTTGAAAAGAATGTGAACGTTTTTATTTCAGTACGTGATGCTATCGAAATTCAGTTGTAGTATAGACAGGGACACATGTTGGGAAATCTGTTATTTTTATCATACTTGCCAAAAAATATAAGAGCTGGACAGACCCGATATTCAAGTTCGAGACTACTTTTCGGTGTTAGGAAGGTCTAGATAGAAGCGTGGAAGTAAGAATGCTATTTATTTAAGATTACTTGTCGACCACTTCAATTATTTCTATCGTAACTCACGCTTCTTCATAGGCTTGTCAGGTTCTAAGCAGAGAACAGACACCAGCAGACAGACGGCGATAAATGCCACCACCAGCGCTTTCATCTTTGTTCTTTTTCAATCTAGTAACGACAAAAAATAATTCTTTGATTTTTTTGTAATATATTGTATTTATAGGGTGATTAACGAAGTAATCGTTGTGATAGGCCGTCCTTCATCTTTTACAAAGCTAGCCTATTTTTCTGGTTAACACGACACTCTGATTAGCCTCACTAATACGGGTTGGGGGAAAACACCGAGCGTGAAAAACACACCGAGTCTGGGCAAACAATTGAACTTTTTTCCATTCACGCTACTGATTCCAAATGTCTGTATATGAACTACATATGTCGCACACTCCCTCTTTGATATGTCCATGTTCATTTACAATGAGAAAAAGACATAGGGGGGAGTTAAGCGACATAGAGACATATATAGTGCATCTGGACCACAGCAAACGTCAGACGGAGAAAGCCCCAACAGGATGACACTGCAAGGGCTACCCAGACCCCTATGGGCAATGGGGTGTGAGGTGTTTTAGCCCGAAAAACGCCACAGTCAGTATACTGGTTAGAGCGGGATTCGAACCAAGGACCCCCAGCTTAAAAGTCGAACGTTCTAACCACTACAACAGCAGTCCCTTTCTCCGATCGTACGTTCCTTTAAAGTACGCCTCACTAGGTCTGTTTATCGCATCCCGACCGCCGTTGCCTGTTTTGCTTTCTCAGCGGTGAAGTTTGGAAGTGCCAGTTTATGCTGCTTTCCATTCCATAACCTCGTCTTCTCATAGTAGATGTTCGTTAGTTATTACCTAATATGCAGGATAAAGAGCCGATCATGGCTGTGCGAAACTTTTACCTATAT
>WURV02172535.1:4761-21228 GCA_011762755.2 Epimenia babai | reverse complement strand
AAGCACTGCGGTGACTGTCCCCTACTTCAGCACGTAAAGTATTATTTTTACGTAATTAACATTATTCGGCATCATTATTCTTTTACTTACCCACTTAAACCCGCGACGTTGTGTCACCAGTTATTCATCCATCGGATATTCAATTATTTGGTTCTAAATAAACGATATATATTTTACTGGGAGGCAAGAAAGTATCACGTATGAATGCTTCTATCTGTTGCATCGTGTGCAAACGTCTTCATGACGAAACACTTGTGATTGTCCAACCATTATCTATTCTAAGCCTTACTTAGAAAATCTTCTCAATGTTTATTTTCCATCCTACATAACCAGACACTCGTCAGTAACATCACTCATTACCCCAAGACAAAACATGTGAATTTTGGTGATCGATCATTTTCGTATTCAGCTCCCTCAGTATTCAGAGTCCTTCCTCCAGAAATACGGTCTTGTTCTAATTTTTCGACATCAAAGCAGCCCGCCAAATCGCATCTGTTTAAAATTGCATTTCCGTAATAACTGTTCCTTTGTGTATGGTATCCCACGTCTATAATATGTCTAATGTCTATCTATGACCCGTAGTCGCTGCTTTCGTTTTGCTAGTCCTATCTTATGGAATAATCTTCCCTTTGAAATTAGATCCATACGTTCCTTCTCTATTTTTAAGCAACGACTCAGACCCATCTCTTCTCCGAGTCACGTTAACTGGCTCACATTGTTATGCTGTGTGCTTAATCCTTCCACTATATTCTGAACTGTGAACCGCTCTCTGTGAACCGTGAACGTTCTCGTGGCATAGAGCGGGATATTAAGTAACCTACTTATTATTATTATTAATGTTGAGTGATTCTTGTCCACTGCGTCATTTGACGGAATTTACCAGAAATGCGCATAACAAATTCTTGACCTTTACCTTTCGACCTATTTATACGTATTATATTACATTTCGTAGTAGGCATTAAGAATGTTAACCTCACCTGTCTTTGAAATAGACGATTTAAGGTACGAAATATTCGGTAACCTTTTTATCACCAATTGACGGGTTGGAAAAATAGACAATCGAATTTTAGAGACATGATTTATAGTATTGCATCTATCAGTCTTCTATTTTTTACTCGATCACGAAGTTGTTTCATACAAGTGTACTCGGTTTCTCACAAAGTGTCAATCCAGAAACTTAATCAGCCGTTATTGCATATCGAAAAGCTCGTTTAACAAATGATTCAATTAATTTTCTATGTCTTTCCACATTCTCTGTTATTTCTCTAGGAGACGAATACGGCTCCTTATACCGAGCATGTGATGCTAAAATGTATGGTATAAGATCGACATTCATATCCGAATATTAAAATAACTTTTTGAGACAAACGTATACTATAACGTATCGTTTTATTTCTGGTCACGTAATGTACGTTTTATATATATAGAGAGATAAATATTACAGTACGTACCGACAGTCACGGCATCGATTAAACTATTTTACTAAATACGTAAGGCTTACTACGCGAGTATGTTGTTCAAGACGCAACAAACGATATTTCGTTCAGGCTTCAGTGAGGCGTATCGTCTAGTTATATTATAGAAGTTGTTACTAAACTTAGAAAGGCATATTTTGAATTTCGGCGTCCGCCGTATTTTGTCAGCTTGACGCATTATGAAATCGTCAATCGAGTGATAGGACTATATTATCTACAGTAATTTATCTGTAAAATATACATACGAGAGGCCCGAGAGACAACAAGACGCTTTTTTGAATATTGAAAAAGAATACAAGAATAGAAAATGAAACAAAACATCAGGTAGTAAAATTACTACCGTATACAATGCAAAAGATAATGAAAAATATAGAAAGAGGTTGGGTGAAGCAGTCACGCTCCTTTGAATATAAAAGCTAGAGAGAAATGCACAGAAAAAACCTATACCTCTGATGGGACCCATAGATTTTTTTCTGTGCATTTCTCACCAGCTCTTCATGCAACGACATTGGCTACCTCTATTACCACCGCATTAAATATAAAAGAAAGCTCAGAAAACGCTAGAATAACTAGTGGTGCGAAAAAAAAATAAAAAACAAGAGGGATTAGAGGCTTCACAACATTTTAACGATTAAATAACACACCTACGAGAGAGACGAAAAAGACAGTAGAAAGAATTAGCTCAGGTGGGCTAAAGAAGTCTGGGAAATTTAACTCGGCTGACGCTACCCCGAATAGATCTGAAAATTAGACCCCACCCCAAAAATATCCTTCAAATGGCGAAATCTGTGTCAAGCAGTTTTTGAGATTTTTTCAGTGAATTCAAAATACTGAACAAATACGAACACAAAAAATTGCTGGCAAATGATGCGGATGAAAAAATGCTCAAAATATAAAAGTTCAATATCCAAGAAAAGCAATCGTGCCCAGAGCGATGTTGTCTTGCTTTAGGATAGAGGTGTGGGTTGCCGTGTTAGCCATGTCGTAAATACCTTAATACCTTGTGGCAGTCTCACTCTATTTGCCCACTTTCTATAGCTCTACACGCTGTGTCTGTCTTTTGTTCACACACCTTTTTCTTCTCCCCACTCCAGTCGTAGCTTTGATCATGTCCGTTATTGTCTCCCCTGCGATCTTTGTAGTTACAGCGTGATTTTGGTCGAGTATTTAATCTGTGTGCCACCTCTGCCCACTCATTGCGTCTGATGAATTATACTTGATATACGAAAGCTTGTGTTAATCCTTATACAGTTAGTCAACAAGGTGTTACTTGTGTATTTTCGAGCTTTAGGATGCGCAACTTATCGAGATCGGCGAATGACGAAAATTCTAGTAATTTTTGTCATTGATATGATTGTCTTCTCTTGACCCATCGTCTTCAGGTTTCGTACATTTATCCCCGATATTGGGAGTCAATCGAATATATTACACCCCCTACCATCACAACCCTCCTCATACCGTTTATCAACAGTTTTTATTGTGTAAAAGATTTATAGCGATATTCCTTATTCGATAGCATTTACACCGGACATGCACATAATGATAATAATTACATAACATAGCTAATGATAATAATCTCATAAATTTGACTACATAATCAGCGCATAATATTATGTGTTTTTATTGAGGTGCATTTGAGAGCTAATAGGTACATTTAAATATTCAGTATTTTTATTCGTGTGAAGTTTGCTCGACTCCTTTAGTTTCGTAACGACGCTTCATTCAAAGATATCGATTTTAATTAACTGTAAATCCCACCGATTTATCTATTTAAATCGGAATGCTATAATGACACGCACCGTGGTCGAATTTTAGAAGCGCCGTAGTCAGACAGGACCCACGTTGCATTCTGGTACGATTGTACTTACATATTATAAGCTATGTGGTGTATTTTATTCGCACATTCTGGTGGCACCGTAGTCGCATTCTGGAAGCGTTTTAAGCGTTAATTCTGAAAACTATTTAAGAGGCACAGTGGTTGCATATGATATTTCATATTTCGATCATGTGCTCTATAAATATAAAGTAATTATGAGGTTGCAATGTCGCGTGAACACCGCCTTAAGGTTTTCCCGACTTGCATCTCATATGTCCTGTTACAACCCGTTTGAATTGGGTATGCCATTAAAAGCGGTTTCCTTGCAAAACCCGACTCCACAAAGGTAGACGATGCTGGTTACCTCAGCTAGATTAACGTTAACTGCGGGATCCACATACAAGGACATCTGAGACGTTGTAGCGCCGAACGACGAAGATACCGCGCACTTCTCCACTAACGGAGCCAGCCCTATGCTTTGCGATATCATTTGATATCAAACACACTGTTGCCTATTATCACGCAAAACGCATAACTGGGCTGTTATGTCACACCCTGTTTAGTTATTATGGTGATAGTCACCACGGACGACAAAGCTAGTCTGCAAAACCTTCTTTTGCTGGACTGACGACATCTCCTTTGTTGGAGAGAAATACACAGAAAGAACCTATATCTCTAATCGTACTCGAACCCACGACCTCCAGATAACTGGCTTGGTGATCTACCAACTGAGCAGCCAATCAGATCGCGCTTGTTACAGATAGCTCTTATATCGCTCGCATGATATATGGACTTTTAATATCAGTGGTTCTCAAAAACGCTCCCAAATACCTAAATGAACAGAAGAAGGTTTGGCCCCTGCAGCTCAGTTGGTAAAGTACCGAAACGTTTATCTGGAGATCGAGCATTGGAGTCTATAAGATGTACAGTTTTCTGTGCGTTATTTAAAAATACTCGTATTGTAAATTTTGTCTTCCTTAGTTCGTAAAATCACCCATTTATAGTTTATTAGAGCATATCTATGTATATTCATGACGGTTGGAGTTTTCGTATGCGAGACGCGTTAATTTATTCGTAATCTCTCTGCGGAAACGCGTGACGCTTTTTACCTGGCGTCGGGAAGCTAATTACCGGTATTTTTGTCGTAATGCTAATGAACGAGATGACACCGCGTTTATTTTAACCACGACCAGTCTTCATTCGTACACTTTATACCGGTACAGCATGTTGGAATATATCGTTTGGGTAAGTATTATGTAATAGACTACGTATTACTTTGTATCACTCTAAATACGGATAAAACTTGAGAGGGTTTATAATATTGACTAACTGAGATTGTTTATGCTAATTTTTGTTGTTATTATTTTATAAGGTGGTATTTGATGTATTCGTATGAAGTGTTCTTACTTATTTTAGGTCGCATATTTACTTTTTCGTAGTATACGATATGACTTTGCGCGTCATTTTGTATCTTCACCGACGATAATTTTTTAAATATCTGTCATTTATCCTAGAATTTGCTAGTATTTGACCTTTTTCCTATTCCTGGGCTAACTAATAATTAACTTTTAACTTATGAATGTGGGAAAAAGTTGTAAGCCCCGGTCAATCTCTCTGAGGATTTGAGAGAAATGCACAGAAAAAACTTTTTATGTGCATTCCTCTCGAGCTATTGATAGAACCACATTGGCTGTCCCTATTACCATCACATCTGTAAAGATTGTGATAATTGAGCTTAACTAAGAACTCTTGCTAAGTCTAGAGAGCTGAATTCGATACAGATATAGATGTCACTCACGCCTCGTATTTCAATACCTTGCGTAATCGCTATCTATACCTAGTAAAGAAAAGCATTCACGTGAAAACATCTTAAGAAACACAACGCTCTGCAGCGGCAAATATTAGGAATAGAAAGACTAAGTTTTTCAATTTTTCAAGTGTTCTTCCAGTTCTGGTTTGCCGACGAAAATGTGTTTATAGTAAAGCATTTCTATGATAATCAAAACGATACACTGTACTGAAGAGTGAGAAAGACATTTTCGCTAAGAGGTACGTTTTATGTCGCTGAGAGGTACCTGTCATGTCGCCCCAACGTTCAGCTAATCGCGAATAATGTCAGCGGTAACGTCTGGTTTACAGACGTTCTGTCGAGACGGACGTCAAAATTAAAACCTCTATTATAGAGACGTGCTACCGGCACCGACTTTTCATTAGATAATCAAGGCGTGGTCGACGGTTTCCCAGACAGATAGCGCGCTCGCACGTTGAACTCATGGGACTTGTTCGATACCGAGACGCCAGACTCCGTTCCCTACAAACACGCGGATGTTCAACAATCGGGACCTGGGCTCACTTAATTATACATCGATAAGCGACACAGATGTGCTGCGCATGCGTATCATCAATACGTGGAACGACTTGGACAGAAGTTGGAGAGAAATGCGCAGGAAAAAACTATACCTCTGATGGACAGAAGTGTTATCGAATATCGATGGTGCTGTGAGTTGATGGCTGGCTCGACATCCTGCATGCGTTTGCGCTGAATGCTGTCATTTCCTCCAGATGGCGTAGTGTAGTCTCACCTGTAATTGTGTGAGAGTTTTGCCCATTTCTAATTCAGAAAAAAATGACGGAAAAACAAAATACAGATGGCGTAAATGAAAATTTTAAAAAACTTTCTGTATATTTCATTGAAATTATTTCAGCTTCCACGGTTATTGCTCTGATAAAGTCCATTTACTGAATGTATGTTATGTGGGAAAATGGCGCATTCTGTCGGTCATCAATTCCCCAACAATTATATAACCCGGGGTGTAAATATTGGAAGCCCTTGTGGTTCACTCCATGACCTGAGGTTAATAAATGATGTAGATGTATTTATTGAAGGAAAAAAAATAACAAATACACATCAATAAATACCATTCGCCTGGGCTCAGGAGAGCTCGTAGGCAGCACCTTTACATTACTAATATAATGGCCTAAAATCGTAATAACCGATTACCAAATCATTCTTTTTATGAATAGAATTATACAATAGATACGTATTAAAGTAATATTCGGGGCAATAATAATATAATAATAAACAGGGACAGATGGCTTTTGTTCCAGTCATACCATACAGTAGGATAGGAAATCTTTGTGGCTCCAGGAAACCATACATAAAAGGATTTTCTTTTTTCTTGTTCCTTCTTGTTTCAAACATCGTGATTGTCACGGCAAAAAACCTGCATATCGCTTCTGTAATTAGTTAGAGACTCCCGCGAATGACCAATCATTCTAGCTTTAGCGTTTTCCCAACATGCAGTGCACGACATTTTCCGCTATACAGATGTATATCAGATATATTCCATGGCACCTCATTCGTTCTATAAAGTAGAACTTTCCGTTGATTAATGCTGACTTTCCTGGAATTCGCAATCCATTATTTTTCCGCAAATTACTTATAAATCTATTAAAATATCCAACTTCTAAAACACGTACAATATAATTTACTACGGCAATGTGTCAAGGTGATAATTTTGTTGTTTGTGGCATTTGTCAGGCCGCTGTGTGTGCGACCACTCTCGGCCAACCCGCAGGCAACCTTACCGACTTCGATCCTTGTTCGGTAAACATGACCTAAATAGTACTGACCAAAATACAATGTAATACGTATGGTAGGTTTACTGTACTTCCTTTTATCTCTCACCCCAATTTATTCTGTTATTTTCCGGTATGTGTGTGACCTAACCTATCGGCTACGTCCTGTAGCTTTAACGCCTACCATGGTCGCATTGAGTCATCTAATTTAAATATGAAAATACAAGTTAACGCATTGTTGACTTGTGTTAATCCTTATATAGCTAGTCAACAAGGTGTAACTTTGCATTTTCGTATTTGCAACATGGCTAACACGGCAACCCACACCTCTATGATCGAATTCAAAAGCAGTACACCTCAGACATCACATAAAATCGAACCCAATCAAGCTGTGCGAGTCTATTTCGTAAAGACGTGGAAAAAATACGGTTCTCGGAACTAATGCGACCTGCGTCTTCATTTTTTAATCACGTTACTTGGGACCCTTGGTTCTACCCTTAAGTACGCTAAACTTCATGTCTCCTATTTTACAACTCATGTGTATGTTCATATTCATGTTTCCGACGCTAAAATTTGAATTTCCGACATCAAAATTCATGTCTACTACGTTAAAATGTATGTTACCTATATTAAAATTCATGCATCCTATGTCAAAATTCGTGTTCACTACCTTAAAATTGATGTTGCCGACGTTGAGATTCATGTTAACTACGTTATTATTCTACTAGGTATGTTAAAATAATTGTATCTTCCGTTAAAACTCTCTAAATAAGAGTTAAATTTATGTCTGCTAAGCTTGAATTTACTTAAATTATATGCTATATAAATTTATTAATATCTTTTTACTTAGTTTCGAGCTTTTTTCCGCCAATAGTATGTAATAATTACGTAACAATTACAATAAAATTGCTTTAGTCTCTGAAGTGAGATAGTGCGATATAATTGTATTGCCGACAAGGGCTTGTTATTATCATTAACTGTCGAGCGATAGGAGACAAAGACGTCTAATTATACCGTCTAATTTTAGTACATGGCCATAATTTATTGTGTAAACAGAAAGCGACTTGTGGAGTCGACGAACAATGTGTCCCCAAGATAGTGACTGATTGTGCAGCACCACCGTGCTATCCTACGTATAAATGCTTAGGTACGAATAGCGAGTGACTAATATTCTAGAATACACACTGTTACTATCGCGGCACTATTCTAGATCATTCTAGAATATTTTCGATAATTGTAGATTATTATTGGCTCTTTTAGATTATTGAAAATTATTGTACATTATTCTAGATTATTCTAGCTAGATTATTGAAGCTCGATTATTATAACTAGATTATTGTAGCTAGATTATTCCAGCTAGATTATTCTAGATTATTCCAGGTCATTTTTGTATTAAATATGAAGATGCATTTTATTTCCTTTAAAATATTTGAATTATATTAACAGGGTTATTTTATTAAGAGAGACAAAATTAATTCACGAAATACCTTAAATTTTCCTCGATACATGACTGTGCTTGCCCATTATAGCCAATCGACGATGTCACTAGGGAAGATAGCTCGGTAACTCTCACCGATTTCCAATCAATATTCACGCATGTCGACACGAAAGACTTCGTGCACGATTCTATATGAAAGTAAAAAGTGGGATAAATATCCCATCTGTCCATTTGAACTACAAAACTCGAAATCCCAGTTATTATTGACGACCTTCACAGCAACCAAGTGAAAAAGACTTCTATATTCTTAAGTAATCATCGATGATCAGCCTGTCGCGAGTTAGTCGAGATGTCCACTTTTTGCAATTAGTTGGAATTTTGTTTATTTTGTTATTATTTGTTTCTTTTTAGTTTCAGTATTTATTCAACGCAATACAGAAAGGATAAGCAGCTGTTAAGGCATTTAAATACACTTATATTCACTTAATATATACGTACTATAGAATTATTTGTTTCTTTAAATAATTCAATAATTAACTAGAACTAGAAAATGTGTAATACCAAAGGTTAATAAAAGTGCGTGTTCGCAGGTCGTACGCGACCGGGAAAGTGCCCCGCAGTGACACCGGAAGTGCACCCAGAATTCGCTATGTGTATCGATCACTGCGCGGAGGATGTAGAGTGTCCAAATCGTCAGAAGTGCTGCCCAAGTTCGTGTGGTGGACACGTGTGTGTGAACCCGTCAGAGAAGCCGGGCCAGTGTCCATCTTTAGAAACGAGCTATATCGGTAAAATTGATTGAATTGGTGTATTACCGTTGACATGCATAATGTGATGAAGATATTTCGCCATTTACAAAGGCGATATTTTGCGAGTGAAGGCGGCAGTTTTATATAAAGATATCCACATGGATATGAATAGAACTGCACTAGAACAATTGACGCAGACAGTCGATGTTTGTCTGGCGTACTTAATTTGATAAAATTCTAACGAAAACAGGGAAATGTACGAGCAATCAAACAAACAACCCAACGAACAACATGCAACAGATAAAGATACAACAGATAAACAAACAGATAAACATACAAACAGATATACATACAATAGAAAAACACCAATGAATCAAAAACACGGAGACATAGACACTCTTATATACAAAACGCTATACTGACTTAATGCCTGGATATGAATTGATTAAAGTTTTGAATGCTTGCAGAAATAAATGCGACCATTGTATTTTAGAACTCGGCATATGTTCAGCAGCAAAGTTACTATTGTGAGCATTATTTACTATTGTGAAAGGCGCGAAAAATCCTTGGTTTGGTTTGGTTAAACTCGCAAATTCTCTCATGAAAGGCAGTGCTTCCAACCAGAGCACCACCGGCGCCATCAACGATGCCGTTTCAGAGTACGCTATATGTAAGGATCTGGGAGCTGTTCGCGTGGATGGAAGCGGTCAACAGTGGACCCAGACTCAGTGGGTTGTTTGTTATTGTTACATACATACTGTACCGGCATGATATGTGGGATGGCAGGTCTTTGTGCTGCCCAGTGTACGTCAGACATGGACTGCGCGGGGACCAAGAAGTGCTGCGGAGGGTGCCCGCGAGAATGTACCGAGCCGGTGAACGCCACCCAGATATGTCACGTATGAAAATTAATGAAACGAATAAAATATATGATTGTATATGTGATTGAAGTGTACCCATTAGCCCATTTGGCGAACACACTCCACAGCAAAATTAACTCCTAACAGTCTAATTCCTGCTACGACCTCGTATATATCCTTGAGTAATGATTAACCGAAGCTCCATACTTCATCAGGTGTACTGCTCATTCTTTGATTACACATGACGACGTACACCTGCATAGGGATGACTGTCTTAATATTTAGTTTGTCGTATTTTATGACATTACTTACACCGAAGTCCACAGGTCTAAATCTATTTGAGTTAATTCAGCATACTTTATAGAAATGAAATGAAATTTTATTGATTTATAGTGCCCTTTTAACACATGGCTATGAAAGACACTTTACAAATTTATGGTTGCTATGATTAACTAGAAACACAAGGAATAGACCAAGGTGAATTTCGTTAAAGTACCCTGGTAAAATCAATATACATGTCATATCCTTAAAAATGATACGAATTCATGTATTCGTGTTCTGTATTTTCGGTGTCCCGTTCATGACTTGATTAAGGCAATATATCCCTCGTCTAAGAATGCCAATGTTTCTGTTGCAATTTTCACCGGATAACATAAAGATAATGTGATTATTATATTTGCAGAATATCCACTGCCCGCCTGGGTACGCTTGTCACCTGGCACCTGTGCTGTGTAAAGTGGCTCCCTGCTATCCCATCGCATCTTGTCTGTGTAAGTATTGTTCACGTGCAGGTACGCTCGGCCTGTCATGCTCAGGTACACATACACCGACAGCAAGGCGTATCCAGTTGAAAGTACTTGTCTATATTTACGTGGCATTACTCAGTTTTGCGCCACTATACATTAATGAAGTGGTTTGTTTTTATAAGCCACGTAAAGAGTAAGGTCTGAAGAAAAATTGCTAGCAGATGTGTAGACTGGCTAGCCCCAACCTGAGGTGTTTGACTATTCGTCCTAGGTTATGAAAAAAACTTTCATAATTAAGCGAAATCTAAAAACATAATTATCTCTTTACTAGTGCCTATATCATGTGAATTCATCAAATCATAAGATTTGTTTGACTTATTGTTATTAGGTTTAGATGGTACAGCACGATGGAGATACTCGTATGATATTTGTGCTTGAAAAATACATCACCATTACCGTATACGTAAACGATTTATGGGCGTTAACAGTTGTTGGTAACTGGTTTATAAATAGTAAGGGTAAGAACTACGAATAGTAGATAAACGCTAAGGTTACCTTCCTTCAACTCGAACATGGAACACACTGCCACTCGGCAATTCGCTTTTATATAGTTGATACTTGCTGGTAACAGATAGTTGCATATCTCGCTGGCAGGATAAGGACTCGAACCTTTAGGGCGTTCGGAAAGCTGTTGAAAAATGAAATACGTGGTAGTAAGAATCCATTGGACACTGGGTCGGTGGAGCATCATATCGGTCGTTTGGAAGTCGTGTGTTCGGGCTTCAAGGAGCATTTATTTCTGTCCATCTTTCCTATTATGGTCCAGCGCAGTAGACATTGCACGTTGATTATGCTGCTACACGTAAAACATCGAGTAAAAGTCCATGTAATATAATTTGCATACCGCATTCCGCGTCTGTAGTCGAGTGTATTTTCCGAGTTGGATACTGAATTATGGACCGTAAAGTGATTCAGTCAATAAATAGAAACGATGGCATATCGTATTACGCCGCAGTATTGGTAATATTATATGGTAATTGGTATATTTAGTCTATTCCTGAAACAAAACCGCAACGGTGCGGGTCAAATGTGACCCAAATGCGGCCCGTAGGCTAATTAAATTTTTAATGTGTGGAGCGGAAGATCCAGTGACGCAAAATATAATTAGCGTTGAGTGTATAATAGATGATAAGTCTAAATTGGCAGGTGTTAAACTTGAATAATTGCGACTCAAGAAAAGATAGCAACAGCAAATACAGACAACGTGACTCTCCTGTGAGTGTGAGTGGCCCTGTATGGCGCGAGTTTGTTTTTCTCTTCCTGATCCGATATTTGGAATGAAAGCTTCCCCAATGCTGAATCTAGACGTTTGTAAGAGAGGCTTTAGGAATCTTTCGATTTACGACTGTATATAAAACTTATGACTACCTTTTCTCTCTGTATTACCGTTACCTATTGTGTTTTATTGTATCTGAATGTGTTTGCATTTGAATATATTACATCGTATAAATTATTTATCAATTGTACATGTGTGTATATATATTTTTGGCACTGGTTGCCAAATAAAATATTCCTATTCTTCGTCGTTTCCTTCTTTTATTCTGGTGCGTTCTCTCACAGTGACGAAGAAGCCGGGCCCTCACATTTGTCCGACACGACCAGTACCGATTAGCGACACGTGCATCGATGAGTGTTCGGTGGACGGGCAGTGTCCCGCGGACGATATCTGTTGTAAGATCGGCTGCCACCAAGTGTGTAGCGAACCGCTCTTTGTGCCACCCAAGAAAGGGGAGTGTCCGAAGATGGCAGGCAACGGGTCTTTGCTCGACGGCCCGGGACATACCTGTCATCATGAATGCATCGACGATCACGACTGCGCGGCGTCCGAGAAATGTTGCGGCGACTGCGGAAAGTGTGTTGCGCCGGTGTCCGTTAATAAGCCTGGAAAGTGCCCCGAAGATCCGCTTTCTGTGTTCCCAATACTCGGACTGAGTCTGCGTTGCCACGGGCGGAGTCATTGCACTTCGGACGCCGACTGTTCCGGCGAAAAGAAGTGCTGCGGGAGTTGTCCGAAGAAATGCCTCGCTCCCGTCGCTGCTTCGGCCAAGAAGACAAGCAAATGCCCCGCTATTGTCCACGTGGTTAACTGCGTGCGCGCTCAGTCGCGGGTGAAGAAATGCACCGTTGATTCCGACTGTCGCAAAGGCAGCATATGTTGTTCGAGTGTCACGTGCGGCAAGGTTTGTGTGAGGGAATTGAGGATGCGTAGCCCCTGGTGGCTGGGCTAGGCGAGCAAAGTTCACGGGTTAACCTAAACGAAAGACAATGTTCGTGACTAAGAGGTTAACCTCACGTTAGCGCTTCGCTAGGAGAGACACGACGCCTAGGAAAGAACGATTCTTCAGGAGGGAGACCTAGATACTCTATTATCGCAAACTGAATTTTGCATTAAATGCGCCGCGTTGTGTTTCAATCGCTACGTACTGTGGTGAAGAGATGAATGTCCTAAAACGCGGCCGGTTTTTAAAGCACAATTGAATAAATATCATATCCAGTGAAAAGTAATTCAATTGTGTTTTCCGCAGCTTGTATTTTCTATTATGAATTTCCCATTGATATTTTACGCAGATTTTCCTTTCACTGCAGAACGTGAGATGTCGTAGAGTACTGTGTCCTGTTCGTTTTTGGCATATAAAATCGATAGCTTGCTTGCAACTCTCGTGGTATTCTCCAGACAGTCAGAAACTCGTATGAAAATAAGGGTAGCGAACTGCAAATCCAAAAAGCATAGCAACAGACAATACCTGCACGAAATTCTGAAACCCTACTGACGATCGCTGACATCATATATCACTGAAACGTTTCGCTAGTATTCCTGCTGGAAGGCATATAATACAAATAAAGAGGTCAACTCGGTCTAACCTGATGTCAATGGGGGATGAGCGTATATCAGAGGTATACGTTTTTTCTTCTGCGCATTTCTCTTCAGTTATTTGGCGAGGAATGCCAAGAAAAGAACCTAATGCTCAGAAACACCCTCATTGGCTACCCCCATTGACATCGTATTAATATAGAAAACACCTCCAGAATCAGTCAATCTATTTGTCCATCAGATATCTGTGTATATCGCTGGCAAGATATACGGACTTTAAATATCAGTGGTTCTACTCAAGCGGTGTTAAATACGTATATGCACATATGAAGACTTGTCCCTGTAGCGGCAGACCAGTAATGCAGGTTTATTGAGCTCCTGGACATTACCTACCCTGAACTTTCCGTCCTTTTGTATTTTCCGTTGTCGAATGTACACATATAAATCATTGCGTGCAATCCGCCTTCTCAATACACCTGGCGATGTGAGAGACCAATATTGCGAACAATGAGAGGACTAAGATACGCTGATTGCGAGTTTGATTCATGCTTTAGCCTTCATATATAGCTGTGACGGTATATTGCAACTTTTGACCAATGAGAAAAGAAATGCTTGTCATGTGCGGTCAATAATGCTGTTTCGTTTTAGATACTGCTAATTACGCGTATGTTTTTTAAGATTATTATAAAATTGCATAAAAATAAAACGTTTATCTTGGCCAAAGATGAATCTTTCGAATTTATCTTATCACTGGTTAATTCTTGCCTTCATCACTGGTGAATTCTTGCCTTCATCACTGGTTAATTCTTGCCTTCATCACTGGTTAATTCTTGCCTTCATCACTGGTTAATTCTTGCCTTCATCCATTGATTATTGTTTGCGATAATATAACCATATTTAGTGATAAAAGTTCATTTGACACAAATACAACAAAAACTGATCTCGCTTTCTCGTGGCACGAGGTTACGCGTGCCGTCATCCAGTTTAACAACTTTGTCTACCGCAGTGTAATCTAGCATGCAAATTTACACCACGTGTCACGCGACGTTTTCAATATCAAAACAGGACATCCATAGAAAACCGTCGGTCCAATATATATAATATATATAATGTATATATATATGGTACATGTTAAACTATGTACTAAATATAACTGGTGATTTTGAGCCAATTATCAAGATCATTCATATATACTGTATAGGTGCCGCGGTGATACAAGCTTTCGTAGACATACACATTCTTCGTGGGGGCTAGTCGGAGTGGTAGTTAAACTCGCGTCTTGGCGGGAAATGTGAGGCGAGGAAGCGAGAGCCTAAATACGCTTTTCCATTTTTCTACCTTCGTGAAAGTGCCCATAGACTATTAAATCATTGCGCGCAATCGCCTTTCGAATCCGTCCTGCGATGTCTGTGGTCAATATTGCAATAAAAACCTCGAAAGCATACACGCTGAATGCGTGTTGATGAAAGCAGCTGAATGTTTGATGCTTAATATTTTGTACGACGACACATGGCAACTTCGACTTCTTCGTGTAATATGAGATGATTGTCCCGAAGCTTTCATCTCGACCAAAAGAAAATCGGGCTTTTTCAACTGTTATATCACCGGCTAACTCCATTTTTTACATCCTTTAATTACTACCTAATAGTTTACGATGCAAGTTCATTTGGTCATAATAAAATAAACCGCTAATAGTCTGTTGATATAATATTATATCGATAATGATAGTAGTTAGGATGTAACGATCGAAAAATACTTCGCGCCGTCCTGATCTGTCACGTGGCCTCACGTCGGTGTTCATGATATAACGTTTTGAATATCGATTGCGCAAAGTTTATGAGGCATGAAGATATTACGAGCGAATATTAAACATTGCGCAAAACGGAGTGATGCGCAGTGTAAGATGTACAGTCGATTGCAATAAACAAGCACAGGTGAGTCGTCAGCAACGTACAACAATTCGTATTTTTGGAGTACCCTACTTCAATCGACTTCGAGATCTTCGGTAAGTAGTATGAATAACTCATGCTAGCCACATCTAGTCGAAGTCAATGAATATAGATTTTTAAATGTAAATACGCATGAATATTTCTTTACTATATAAGGAAGCGTATCTCTTAGTAGCGAACGTTATTTGATTTATCATTTATTCACACTTTTTTACTCTTATTCGACAAATTAACGCCATATGTAAAATAATAATACATTACGCATAAATAAGCAAAATTTTACAAACTTTTTACTGTTGGGTGAGGACACGTATATCATATAGAGGTATCGTATTGTGCATAATATTCGTAAATATATTAACATCTACGAAATTATTCATCGTCTCAAGAACGTTTCCGTTTATAAGTTATTTTACTGCTTTTTCAATTGCATATTGATGTAAATTATGTGCGCATTTCAGAATTTTCGTCTGCAGCAACGTTACTGAATATTAAAAATTGCTCCAGTAATTTTTCCGTGCGGTTGAATCCTTATTCAGAAGTGTTTCAAATATCTGCTAGAATTATTGTGTTTTCATCTTCCTCACATTTTATACCAATTTACCCTCGCCATCGTTTGTATATGTGTAACATAATAAAATTTAAATGTAATGTAAAATGTAATGTAAAATGTAATGTAAAATGTAATGTAAAATGCAATGGAAAATGTAATGTAAAGTGTAATGCAATATGTAATGTAAAATATAATGTAAAATGCAATGTAAAATGTAATGGAAAATGTACTGTAAAATGTAATGTAAAATGTAATGTAAAGTGTAATGTAAAGTGTAATGTAAAGTGTAATGTAAAGTGTAATGTAAAATGTAATGTAAAATGTAATGTAAAATGTAATGCAAAATGTAATGCAAAATGTAATGTAAAATGTAATGTAAAATGTAATGTAAAATGTAATGTAAAATGTAATGTAAAATGTAATGTAAAAT
>WURV02172524.1:0-14144 GCA_011762755.2 Epimenia babai | reverse complement strand
GATTAAACGGCCACCTGTCTTAACGGCCACTTTTTCGTGATTCCCGTGAGTGGCCGCTTAATAGAGGTTGGACTGTAGTACAGAACTAAAATTCTCGTAGATTGTATATCTACTACTCAACAACTATCTTGTTGTCTGTATTATAATTCAAGTTTTGTAAAATCTGGTATATGTAAATTCTCAACAATGCAAGTGAGTGCTACCTTACAAGTTGTTTTCACCTGCTAGCACTTACTTTCAAGAAAGCGAACATTATTGTAAATAATCTGTTATCTTGTACGTACTTTAACGAATCATTCTTCTGTATATTGCGCCTAGTTTATTTTGTGTACATATTTTCATTGTTTGTGTATTTTTTGAATAACTAAATAAATGAATGAATAAATAAAAATAAATAAATAAAATTACGCTACCTGTGTGTTGATAATACGCGCAAATGAGCCACTACATTTTACAGATAAACGGAATGACTTCTCATCAGTGTCTGCGCACACCCGCCTCCTTTTGCTCTCTGACTTTCCATCAATCGCGCGAGGGTTCTGCCAAATGGCCCGGGCAGCCGATTCTGCTTGTGTCCACATGGCTTTGTTCAGAAGAATTTCGCATACTTCATTAACGATTGAACCTGACAAAAACGTAACGCGGAGTATCAAACAACTGTTTACAATTTAAATTTCACCGATTAGGATGTAGATTAACAGAAAACAAAAAAAATCAATCAAGAGTCAAGACCTTTTTCATGAAAAGTATTCTGTATTATTACAAAAGGCAAAGGTAAACTACAACATTTATAGACCGCAAGTATCACTCAAGGCTCTCAGATGCGTTTTTTATTGCACCTATATTCAGCGCAAATACAATACCTCAACACTTGTATTATTATAAAAGGCAAAGGTAAACTACAACATTTATAGACCGCAAGTATCACTCAGGGCTCTCAGATGCGGGTTTTTATTGCACCTATATTCAGCGCAAATACAATACCTTAACACTTGTATATCACCCGTCCGAGATAAATCGTCTACCTATTTTGGAGACGGATTTAATTAGGCCAAATGACTTGCTGAGGGCTGAGGATCATCGCAGAAAAGTCGCCTGGCAGGCAGTTTCGAACCCGCAACCTTTCGCTTATGGATCCAGTGCTCATACCACTTGACTAACTACTTCTAATTACGTATGCATAATATCTCCTAGGCAGAATATAATTATGCAAATTTAGTCCTTCCTAGACACTGTACTATTTCTTATTTCCTAATCCAGTTAGGAACAATATTTTTGCCAGTATTTCTTTGTCAATTTTCTTATTGAATTACCTAAAATAGCTTTACATAAGGTGTACACGGTATCATGATATTTACTGTATATATGTAGCTAATATTATTATTATTATAAGCCTATAAGACTAACTATAAACATAATAGCCATAGCCTAGCCTATTCATGAGTTTTTACTCAAGTAAAGTGTGTTTGACAGCACGGCTAAGTTCACTTTAATTAAATATATTTTATTTTATTTATACAGATATATAACAGACCTTTTTGCTTTTTTATGCTATTTGTATCATGGTAAGCCAATGCGAATACCCTCTCAGCTGTCTTCAACTCAAGAATTTGTTGAAGATTACTTGGCGTGCTAAAAAATATTTTTCCATCAATAGAAGATACCTGAAAAAAAAAACATGTGTTATAAAGCTCATGTGAAATTTCCAGTAAGTATAAAAAAATATTGATTCCAGCGAGGCTCGAACTCGCGACCTTCTGCGTGTTAAGCAGACGTGATAACCACTACACCATGGAACCAATTGATGAAGTAGGCATGTCAATGTTTGGTATTCAATCTGAAAGACAGCCTAGAAACCATACACGCTTTTGTTCTTACTTCGAATCATATAATATTTATGACAGTTATCACCTCACGACAGTGCAATTTCTTTTCTATTTCGTCCACCAAAAATATTTCTGACCCTCTTCCCGCGGTACAGAAGTATGTCAGTTTGCTCATTTGTCCTCTGCGCGAGATAACGGAGATATATATAAAAGTGGATTTTAGTAATAGCAAACCATATAGGAAATGCCTACGTATTGCCTCCCACCACCTAGTATGACTAGTATCTACATTCTATTTAGTAGTTACTGTATAAATCTGGTTCTCCGAAACGCTAAAACTGCCTGCGATCTACGTTTTAGATGACCAATCAAAATCGTTCTGACATATGAAAATAATCCAATAAAAACCGCTTAATTGAAAAGTATCACGGAAGAAGCTGCGAGCTTGGCAACAAGGCTGCCGTGATACCAACCATACTAGAGAGTCAAGACCATAATTCCTAAACTCTTAACTTTCTTAGATCATCCCAGGCATTGAAAAAACAGGAAAAATTACGTTACAGTGTATAATATATCGGAACTTATATCAGGGCTCTCCAAGAGCAGCCTGTATCGAGGAAGCCTTCGCGAAGCCGATGTAATCATCCACCGTTCAGGAGAACCATAACGAGATTAAGAAATTTAACTTTATATTTAGTTTGATATCATTAAATGGACGCGGGGATTTCGTGATAACATCTTCCGCCAAAAGCCAGTTTTATTCATTAGCGCAAACTTTCTGAAACTATTATTTTGTATTCCAAGCCTTTCTTGTTCATTTTAATTATGGGCTCCCATTCTGTACAAGTTCGTGACATCAATTTTAGAGAAAAGACCTATATTATTAAATGACTTTCTAAATTTGACTTTTACTTGTGTTTTCATTTTGGTTACTGCCGGATGTGGTCAAGTGAATAACGTGTGTGCTACCTCTGTCCACTCATTGCACTTGACAAGTATACTTGATATATGAAAGCTCGTGTTAATCTATATAAGTTAGTCAAAAAGCTGTTACCTTTGTTTTTCCTCAATATTTACGATTTTGCTTTCATGGCAACACACACACTTGTATGTCCTTCGAATATTCATATATATATCATACTCGTTCAATATATAATTAGAAACATGTAGTTCTATAACAATGACCAAAACAATCTGTGGTATCACAAAGGCCGGGTCTGCAATTGCCTTATTTACTCTCATAATTTTGAGTTCCGATGTAAATGGACACGACTGCATTTTCGACGAAGTCGAAACAAAACAAGCTACAAAAACATGGGTGAATTATCGAGCGAAGGGATCGTATCGAAGACGGCGCGGGATGCCGCAGTTCGAGCCTATTCGAATTAGTCCGTTTTTTCATGAAATTGGTAAACAGCTAGATGACCAAGTCAGTCGTAGCCTGAAATACATTGTTGAAGTGGCACTGAACCGCATCAGATGTTTTCTCAAAGGTATGTAACTAATACCAAAATATTTAGTTCAATAGCCCATATATATATCAGACAACTGTAATATTACACTGGCCATAGTATTATATTATCAACATAAGGCCTAATGAAAATATGAAATTGGTGAAAGGTAATCTTTCACCAATTTCATATACACATGTATTATATCTCTCTATGACAGGATTATTATTGTGTCATAACAACTGCTTAGTTTAGCACTGATATTTTTATATCAATTTATAGTTGAAATAGGTAGTGTTAACATAACTCCTTTGCCTTTTATACCAAAGATTTGGACCACCAATTGTAGTTAGCATTGAGGATGTATAAAAATGTTTAAAATATAATTCGTCGGATGTCTATACACTATAATTAAGATGTATGCAGTTGTCCCCGTGCGTGGACGATTGTTACTCTCAAGGTCTGCCTGCAAGTCCAAGTACGCTGCTGGACCTAATAAGGGCAGGTAATCCACAGTATATGGTTTAATTTGATTCGATGTAATAATATAGTTTTGCTAGCAACTTTGGATTTTTGAGTTTGTTTTTCGGTTAATGGGAAAGTTTGGACTCGGAAGTATATAAGTCTATAGAATATAGTATAGCATTTTATTAACAATATCATAAAGTTTGTGAGTGTGTAAACTGCGTTCAAGTATCGCCTAAATCAGCCATTGTTGCGTAGATAATTCAATTTGTTGTCTTCCACGCTTGTTATATCACTGGCATGGTATAAGGAATCAAAATACCAGTGTCTTCTCAAATGGATGTTAAATATTAAAATGCCCATGCTTTTCAATGCTTTAAATCTGTCCCTATAACTTAGTTGGTAGAGCACCAATCTAAATGTTAGGTTCTGCTTAGATTAGTGGTCTGCTATCTGGGGTTACAGAACTGCCCATCTCACTGCTATTACCTGAGCTTCTATTATTTTACCACTTTAAATGCAGAACATTGATTTCCGGTCTGCTGTATGAGTCGTCATTAAAAAGGAGAAATGAAACGTTAAGACTTGTTTTGGTTAACCGAAATTGGGATATATTTTTGGGAATATTTGTTATATATCAAGTATATTGCATTATCTGTTATCAAAATATTGAAACCAGCATTGGATTCAAAATGCTCCTTTACAGTAGCATCTCCTGGTCTCACCCCATCGAGATGGTTATCGGGTATTTAATGCAGATACAACATAAATGACTGATGAACCAAAGTTCAGTACACCATGTTCCATTCACTTTTGAGAGTCTTTTCAGGAAAAGCAAAAAGCAAATCCTGTCAGAGGGCAGTTTTTGTCTGTAATTGGTGCTACAAATCACCGTTATTCACTGTTTGTTATAGATGTAAAAATGACCAATTGATTTTCATTTCTTTGAAAAAATCCTCACAAATCTGATGAATAAGATAAAATTTCCAGAAGATTTCTCCACTCACCATCTCGAATCTATTCGTCCCTACATTTGTAGTCTTTCGCGAAAATGACGCTTTATAGCAACATTTAATTTTTGCAGTTCCATTCGAGTAATATTCGTCGTATGCAGATACTTACGATTTATAATCAAGTAAAGGGACAAGACGCGAACATAAAATCCAAATGATTTATTAACTCTTAGCTATTCTACCTAGAATTTGCATGTTTACAAAAGATACGGTATGCGGCGCCATTGGTTTCTACACCATCTGAACGCACCTCGTGTAAGATCCAATGTTGCCACTCGCGTATTTATCAATCATCCACTCCAAGTATGTTGCAGTTTACTAGATGTATGCTTCTTGGACGGGTATAGACCAAATAACGGGGGAATATCATTATTTTGCATAGTCAATTGAACGGTGAAAGAGTGGCAACATATGATAGAAACCCGATTATCGAATTGACTCGTATACACGACTAATTTTGTTTATATTTTGTAAATCTGAATCCACTGTCAAATATTTATCCTCGTGGTAATAATTAATAAGTAGCAAATGAATATATTGTGATTCCGTTATGTCTCGTTGGATATTTTCAGATGTTCCACAATTCGACCAGGTTATCTCGGCGAATTCTGTTTGGACAATTTCAAGGTAGGATGCCATCACTCCTTTTATATCCATCAAAGAAGATACAGTCAAGCAGAGTCTTTGTACTAGCTAGAAAATTTGCTGACAAAGATCTTCCCGGATGACTTGTCACTAATGGACAGAGAGTCATCCAGTGACCCGTGCATCAATGAAATGAAATTTATTTGATAAAATTGTACTAGGTGTACTTATAGCGGAGCCGTGTAACACACATTTCATGAAACGATACCCTAATGGTCAAAGACTATAATGTAATTATAAAACTTAAATTATATAAAATTAACACCTAACAGTATTCAGGTAACACAGATCAATGTTAGATACAATTATGTACATTAACAGTAAACATAAAATAGATAAGAATGTTGAATAATATACTGGAAAGTAGAATAGATATCGAAAAAAGGAAATCATATGCAGGCAAAGTCACCATAAATATAAGGTTTACTGAAAAACAGAAACAGGCAATCTCTCTTTGAAAGTGTTGATTCCTGGCAAATTAATAAAGTACTGTTGAACTATTTAGTTAAAGCAATGCTACATAAGCGTATTTTGAGGTCTTATCTCAACTGCAAGCCTTCACTAAGTGACAAAAACTACTATATGCAAGTATATGCTCATTTGGAAAGAATTATTTGAGTGGAAAATTCCATTATACTTTCTTTCATTTGTCATCCATGTTATGCCCGCTTTAGATACCCGACGAGCATCTCACCGGCGTAAAAGTCTGGGACGCGACTGTGGAGGATCTGTACAGTGAACCTATCCGCCCGGGAAATGGCGTATCTAATGCTGATTTCATCCTCTATGTCACGTCATTCACGGATCTACACTGCCAGGTCACATGCTCTTTACTACAGTCCACTAAACACTGGAGACAAGCGCTCATTATACAACAAAGGATGTCGCTCTTTATAAATCAATTACGGTGTCACGTTCTTAAAGTAACACTGTCTTAAATAGTCTCACTGTGCACAATTTTATTTTTGAGACTGAATTTAACCAACCATAGATGGATAATATCGTTGTTTATTCTTTTTTCATTGACAGAATAATTTAGGTTCGATCCTCAAAATCTATCTACTGACTTGGCCGATCGCAATCTAAACAGATACATATACGTATATGAAAAATCATCATTTGTATGATTGCTATGGTTTTTCCTTGGTATACTATTGTAAAGTTTTTTCTACATTACTGAATGTCCAGAATAGCATTCAGCATTATAATATGATGATAAAAATTGCTTAAATTTATTAACTTCTTTTTCTTTCATGGACTATTATGAAGTTTGAAGAAAGCGATGAAGTAATAGCCTCACGCCAGTAATATTAAACTTTCTCCATCAATGATTTTTCAGACTAGAGATGTATTAGCGTATGCATCTTACTGCTCATTGGACCAGAATGATCGGCCAATCGCAGGCTATGTGAACTTTTGCCCCTCGCAAGTCAATCGCTACATCAATAATGAAGACCACAATAAGATCTACATGGTTTGTGCAATGACGGTTTTAAAATACACAACATTTCTTTGGAAATACAGTGAAAACTGCCTTATGCGCATATTATTGTGTGACACGAGCTTGCATTTGTAAATTTCCGCAGTTTATCCCGAAAAGTTTTCTGATCACCTGTTTTTTAGAAATATATACATTTATATATTTATAGAAATAATGTATTGCCATTTATTTGCGGCCTCGATATTGGGGTATTAGAGTGAGGGAACATTTTGAGACATTTAAAACATTCATTACTTTTTCATCCACTTTTGGCAAGCTTGTAGATGCTTTGGGTGCATTAATATTAGTTGGAGGGAAATGTCCCCTGTGGTGTCAACCGGAGGGGGATGGTTTAAATGCTATGCTCGCTGTACAAATTGTGATTTTTGTAGTATCTATGACCAAGGTACTTTATTCTGAGTCCTCCTGTTGACTCAAGTAAGTAGCAGTGGGGGGGGGTCTGAGTAGTCTTCCTAGTGACTGTGGTTCGGTTTGGGCTTTTCCCCCTCTGACTTAGCTGCGCTCCAGATGCGTCTCCATGTCGCTTACCTCACCGTTATGTAGTCATCATAGACATCAAACTATCATAGATCGGCATGTGGTGCCCGTCTAGACGTTTCGAGCCAGTGGTGTGAATGGAAAAATGTCAGTTGTCTACCCAAATTCTGTGGGTTTTTCACCGGCGTTGTTTTCTCTCACCCCTTATAAGTGAGGCTAATCAATTTGTTGCGTTGACCACATCTATATGGGCTAGCTTTGTAAGGGGCCAGGAATAGCCCAGACAACGATTGCCATGGTAATCAGCCTATAACTACATACAAACATGGCATATCAAAAGTTAGTTAATACAATATTTTTTAGGCCGTGTAGAGGCTCTCAAACACAGTTTACAATGAATATATACGTATTGTGTCTATCAGCGCTTATAGAATACTCTTAACACCCATGCAGAATGTAATCAAGCATTGACCTGTTTTAGAGTCGGGTTTACCCCCAAAATCTGACATGAGCGATTCGCTGATTGCTAAGGTCATTACAAAAAAGCTGACTAACTGGTTGGTTTGAAACTCGCAGAGTTTGGAAAGTCTAATATCTTGAAGCTGTCTCCCATAAATGTTGCACGCTGCTCTAAAACACATTTCGTACGGCCGTCTACAGTGGTTTGTGCGGTAATTTTGGCAGATTACACTGCACGAGATGTTCCACATGCTCGGCTTTTCCAAAAGACTCTTCTCGAGGTTTCGCGATTGTTCAAAGTCCGGTCAGTGTATAACACAGTGTAACCACACCGTTGATTTAAACATCTGACATATAGTTAGTCTGTTTGATTAAAGCAGTCAAATGTGAACTATGTCCATTGTTTCGAGACCGCACTGCACCCCGCAGACATTGCGATATGGCTCTTGGCTCATACAGTTTTTACAAGCCAGGATTAATGTCTCGTATCACATGATCCTCATTGCATTGACCTTGTCACGATCTTGAAGGTTTTTCACTGTGTCGAGTTTTCACCAATCTTGTATTATGTATACTGTCATGTTTTCACCATATTTCATTTGCACTGTAGCTCATTTACAGTGTCTCATTTACGGTGTATCTTGTGTACAGTGTATCTTGTTCGCAGTCTATCTCATTTACAGCGTGTGTCGTTGACAGCATTTGACAATTCCAGCGTGTCATGTTCACACTGTGTCATGTTTAGAGTGTGTCATGTTTACACTGTATCATGTTTACAGTGTGACATGTTTCTGGTGTGTCATGTTTCTGGTGTGTCATGTTTTAAGCATGCCATATTTCAGCGTGCCATGTTTACAGCGTGTCATGTTTCCAAAATGGTCATGTTTCTAGTGTGTCATGTTTCCAGTGTGTCATGTTTCCATTGTGTCATGTTTTCAGTGTGTGATGTTTATAGTGTGTCATGTTTATAGTGTGTCATGTTTCCAGCGTGTCATGTTCCCAGTGTGTCATGTTTCCAGTGTGTCACGTTTCCACTGTGTCATGTTTCCAGTGTATCATGTTTCCAGTGCGTCATGTTTCCAGTGTGTCATGTTTTCAGTGTGACATGTTTTCAGTGTGTCATGTTTACAGCGTATCATGTTTCCAGTGCATCATGTTTACAGCATGTCATGTTCCCAGTGTGTCATGTTTTAGTGTGTCATGTTTCCATGTGTCATGTTTCTGATTTGTCATGTTCATGTTTACGATTTGTCATGTTCATGTTTACAGTGTGTCATGTTTCCACTGTGTCTTGCTTACAGTGTGTCTTGTTTACAGTGTGTCTTGTTTACAGTGTGTCATGTTTCCAGTGTGTCTTTACAGTGTGTCTTTACAGTGTGTCTTGTTTACAGTGTGTCTTGTTTACAGTGTGTCTTGTTTACAGTGTGTCATGTTTTCAGTGTGTCTTGTTTACAGTGTATCTTGTTTCCATTGTGTCACGTTTCCAGTGTGTCTTGTTTCCCGTGTGTCTTGTTTACAGTGTGTCTTGTTTACAGTGCCGGGTTATGACTGCGCTCGACGCACGGCAGACATCTTCAAATCCGTAGAGGGCGTGTTGCGTATGACAACGCCTGCCGTGATTAATCACACCCGCAAACACTTCTCCTGCGACCGACAGTTTGACTTCGGTGCTGCCATAAATATCGAGGTTTCACACGCCAATTAGAAATCATCGTTATTTGTCCAAACGCCAGACATGACGCACCCAACTCATACCATCTCCATTTAAAAATTATCTACAATACATCTCCTATATAGTACATAATGCTCCCACCTAAACATCTCATGAGAAAATGCGTCTATCAATAGCTTCTTCTGATAACACCTATCTATAATATCTGTTGGACCAGGTTATCTTACCTTACCTATTTGGTCAAGTGTATTAAGCTGCGAGGACATTTTTATTTGAGGAATTTTTGACCCCTCTCCCGCTAGATTGTTCAATTTGACGTGCATTTTGTAAAAATGTTTCTTGGTTCCGCAGGGCAATCGTTGGTATTTTAATAGAGGACATTATTGTGTGATCATTATATTTAGGGTCTTTATGACTAGCATCAATTTCAACTGCTTCATTGTTAGGGAAATATTGTAATTTTTCGTGCATATGATTTAAGATATGTCTCTTTTTTTCTCTCTATTTTTGTTGTCACTATTGAAGAAATATTGCCGCCAAAAAACCAATAAATTTTGTTGGCAATGGAATGGAATTCAAATCAGGGATAGAATTCTTCACTGAAATTTCTATCCATGTCACATTGTTCAATGATACTTTGATCAGTGATGAGATTATGTAGTGTTAGTCAAGACTTCATTTTGTATTCGGTAACGTGTGAAGGTAAAGGTAAAGTACTACATTTATAGACCGCAAGTATCAGCCAATATAGGCTCTCAGATGCGGTTTACAATGGAATGTTTTTTGGTGGCTATTCAGCTCATATACAATACCCTCGACACCCGCATATAACTCCGCCAAGGATAATACCGAGCATCTCCCTTTTTGGAGACGTTTACTCCAGCAATCGGGGATAAATGACTTGCTGAGGATCATCGCAGAAGATGGTGGGCAGTTTTGAACCCACTACCTTCCAGTTATGAGTCCGGTGTTCATACCACTCGACTAACTGCTTCCACACGTGTGCTTTTGTTGTTGTGTACTTGTCGGTAGGATGGAGAACCCGGGTCACACTGGCATCCCCGCTACATGCATGGGTCTTTGATGGCACCCAGTATCACCATCGTTAGTATTTACAATTTATTAATTGATTAATTTTACTAGGCATTGTATATTTTGTATGTAGTGTTTACTCAGTACGGTGGAACCATCTTTATACTGTATTCATATTTCACTTTTTTTCAGTAAAAGAGAACTGTTTCTATATAACGTGTATATTTTGTATATAGTGTCTATTGTGTGCAGTGAAACCTTCTTAATGTATTTTTGATTTTTGTCACTTTTAATAACAATATATTTAATAATTAATAACTGATGAAATATCATAAATATATCTCAAATGCGTATTTTGCAGGCAAGGTTGACTTACATAGATGAGATGTCTGTGGCAGTACTTGAGGACACGGGCTGGTACAGTGTGAGTTATTCCAGTGTGAATGACTACCCCTGGGGGAAAGGTACATTATATGCACCCATCAATAATTAGGCTATCGTTAACTTGGCAAAATTGATGTATTTTTGTTATTTGTATTTATATTGTTTTTTATTAATTGCAATTTTTTCATCCACCACGCAGGTTATGTTTTTGAAGGCATTTGTCTATTTAGAAGTCATTAAGTTAACTGCCAAAACTTATGAAATTTTCTGGAGGGTTGGAAATGGGCCAAATTTAAAAATTGTATCGTGAAGGATGACCGTATGGTCTGCGGATTTAGGAATTTTTTTGAAAATTGGTTGAACAATACATGGGGATTGAACCACCTTGGAACAGGTCAGCACACTAATTGATTTTCAGTTAACACCACCGTACATCAGGAATTATGAGTGAAATGCTATCTTTCTCTCAAGCCAGACATAGCTGCCTGCACCTGCACTCCATTTTAGGATTAAATAAGAATGTAAATTAAAATTACACATGCGCACCTTCAAGGAAAGAAATGGGGTATATATATGAGGTTTTGGTGCTTTTTTAATCAGTAAATTACTGGTAAAGCGACGTTACAAATGTATATAGAATCCTCTGGGCAATACGCAGGTCAGGGCTGCGACTTTGGCATGCCGCAGACGTGCGCGAGACATTGGGCGTTCTTCTGTCAAGGAACGTACGTCACCTTATTTATAAGTATTAGTGTTTTATTGGGTCGGGGGGGGGGGGGGGAGATTAGATTCACGAATGAGACGGGAAGATATGATCGGCCATGTGGCTTATATAAGAAGAACGAAAAGCGAGACACGCGATGGTAACGCCTTGTTGACTAAACTAAAAAAGTATAAGCACAAGCTTATAACACACCTGCGAGCACCTGTGGAATTATTGCTATTTATCGCTGTAGCTGGATACGTTTAATGATATGTATGTCTCACCTATGCATTCACATACGATGCTCATTCCCCCTTGCACAGTTTCCTTGTGTAGATAAGCTGACATTTCTCTCTAATTATTTCTATTATCTTGTCTTCTTTTTAATCCCAATAAATCTATGATATTTTTCATTATGTCTCTACCCATGACCTGCTGAATGCGATATCTCTTAAATATTTGTCAAATGAAAGAACTAAACAGAGCAGGTTTTGAATCCTATAAACACATACACGTGGTAACTGCTTGATGGTTGATAAAAAAAACTATCGCGAGCCTTCCAATGTAAATGTGAAGTATCAATAGGAGAGATATCAGCTGGGGCGGGGGGGGGGGGGCAATATATGGGAGATAATTTGTTAACTTGTTAGGAATTTTAAACACTTTTGTTTCTATTGTCTGCTGAATCCTATAGACACTGCCATATGATGAAGAAGAAGAAGAAGAGGAAGAAGACTTTTTAGGCAGTTTGTGCCGAAAAACTATTCACAATATCGAACATACACTTAATGAATGTGAATGGTGTCTAATATAAGTGTATTGTGTACGTGATTGAAATCAAATGTACTGTTCATACGTCGTGTGTGTCTATTCCATGCATGTATGCTCAGTGGAGGCGGATGCGATCTAACCCACTCGATGAAGGCTTCCTGTGCCACAACCCCCACTCTACAGCCTTGCAGGATTTACAAACCCAACCCCAATGTGCGTCCTGTAGCCTTTTGGCCCCCCCCAAAAAATATGAACATTTTTTACATGACCATCAATTTCATTGACTAAAAATGCATTATACGCTAAATAGTTGATATATGTTGCTTTTATATTAACGATAAATTATAAAGCTAAAAATTTTATTATTGCTATTTACACTTTGCTGGATGACATCTTCAATATTTGAATCTGAAAATTTCCACATTTCCACCCAAGGTAAGTTTTGATCCCATTATATTTCTCGCTGAGGAGAAAGTTGTATAGTATAGTTGAAAGGGAAGATACTTTCAATGAAATTTTGGTCCAAAGGACATTTTAGACATATTAGCAGTTGAGAAATTAGATAATTGCCACAATTGGATGTGGATAATGTTATCACTTAGGCATCATGAAATATTTAAATTTTGTGTAGTGTGGTGTTAACTGTAATTATCGCGCAAAATACACAAAATTAAAATGATAATTTTCTGACTATATAAGATTAGCATTTTGGTATAGCGTATATACTGCTTGAATGGTTCACACATGTCTAATTCAAGGAGTTGTCAATATAAACCATGTCCTTGTATTAACCCTTAGCACTCTGTTGTCGCAGAATTGTATTGCGAGAGTAATGTGATGGACAGATGTCAGTGTGGTAAGGGTTAAAGGTGCCCAGTTGTTGAAAGGGGATTTTCCCAAATGTACCTACGATAACCAGACTCGGTGTATATATATGACGTAATGGTTGCAGGATAGTTGCGCGGTGACTCCAACCAATATGGACGCTGATGAGCTGGCAGAAACGGGGGAGGAATACGGTTGCTATAGCTTCTGTCTGCGTAGCAACCTCTCTTTGCAAGTACGTGTATGTATGCGCCACGTTACGATTGGTTACTTGGTCCAACTGCATAGCGTATCCCAGGAATTTACTCAAGTAAGGTTATTTATGTGTACGGTCTCGGGTAATTTGTGGAGGGCATGGGTCGCCCTGCTGCAGTGTTGCTATGTAAAGGTTTTTTCCCGCTTACGTGGTTGTGCTTTAAACACTCTCAAGATGGTCTTTGCTTCCTCTTCGAGTTTTATAAATAATCATTAACTGTCACAGATTTAGAGGAGAGTGCAGCATTTGCAGGCCTTCCCACCCGTTATTACTCAAGCTAATCCGTTTGTCGGGTTTGACACATAGATTGGCTTCGTAAAGGGCTAAGAACGGCCTACACAATGATCGATAAGGATGATAAAGAGTAGGGATGAAGAAATAACTGGCAATCGTGCATTGAGAACGTGAAAGGGGATAGGAATTGATTGAGATTCGATGAACTATACTAATGCACACCAGCACACGGTGACTCTCGGCCAGGTCGGATATGGCCATATATGACCCAGTAGCCCACACGACTTAGGCACAATCCGGATTTTGTTACATACAAAAGTGTCACTTGCTCCTAAATCTTGATAGTTTTGCCGCGCAGGGGAGAGCCGACATACAGACGAGTGGGAGATGTTACAAGCTCACATGTACGCATGGAGATAAGCTGTACGTG